>VWPW01002563.1:170403-183654 GCA_013389825.1 Crypturellus undulatus | reverse complement strand
CGCGGCGGCGCCGGGGACGGGGCGTGGGGGGCGGCGCCGCGCGTGCGCGCTTGCTGCTTCCCGAGGGGCGGGGGAACGCCTCGGCCGTTTGGTTGACGTTACTGACAGTTAATTGACGTTACTGACAGTTCGAGGTTTTTGTTTTTTTTAATTTCCCTTTCCTGTGATAAATATTCCGAGGCTTCATTGCACAGAAGGCCCCCATGGGCGGCCCCGCAAGGAGTTCTTTTCCCACAAGAGCGATTTCCTTCACGTCTTACCAGCTCTTTGGGATTGGGAGGGCACATCTTGCACCGCACTCTGTTACCTTCAAAGTGGTCCTTCCGGTCCTTAAATTTAAGCAGCCTTTCTGGTCTGATCATAATTACTTCTGATTATAAACAACTGCAGTAAATGCTAACACAAGCACACACAGGCAGCTTCCATGAGAAATCTCCCAGGCTTTGCTGGAAGGTGGTTCTTAAAGTATTGCCAAGGCGAAGTCTCCAGAAGAGCCTTAGAAGGCTCTTCTAAGAAGAATTCCAGCTCAGTATTGCTAACTCAAAGGAGTAAAATCAACCTCAGAAGACTAAGATGACAACACTCGCACCTCAGATAATAAATTGCTCCATAACTAATTAGTGCAGATTTGCCCGTTTGCAGCTTTGCAGATGACACTGCCAAGTAACTCTCGGTTTGCAAGCACGAAAGAATTAAATGTTGCAGCTTCCCAGGGCGGGCACTCGAGGCGGCGCCGCCGCCGTTGGGGGCGTTACCGTTGCCGCGCGCGGGCCGTTGGGGGCGTTCAAGGCGGCGCGGCGCGGCATGGCGGCCGCGCTGCTGCTGGAGATCCGGCGGAGGACACAGAGCGCCTTGCTGGTTATCGGGTACTGCCGCGGCGCTGCCTCCCCGCCGCGACCCCCTGAGTTGGGCTGGGGGAAGCGGGCTGTTTCCCTTGGTGCGCCCCTCCGCACCCCGGGACGTGGCGCGGCAGCCGGCAGGCGGCGGGCCTGGCCCCGGCTGCACGGTCTCGATCCCGGCTTGCGCCATCACCGCGTGTGTCTGCGGTTAGGGGTAAACGCAGTTAGGAGTAAACTGGCGTTAGGGGTAAACGCAGTTGTTTGAGGTTACTCCCAGCAATAGGCTTCCTCTCTTCCCCCTTCCTCCTGCCCTGCCCTTAAAAATGCATCAAAACCAAAACTCCAGCTTTTGGAAACGTGAGTGAGAGATAGAATGGACTGAAGGAATAAAGGACCTGCCTCATATAATGTGTGCAGGAAATGTGTACATATTCAGATACCAGTAACCATGTCTTGTGAATGATTAATTGAAGCTTATTTTAAATCTACAATTGTATCTTTGCTCTTTAACTCAGCACTCAGTGCTGTGTGAGCTGCTATCCAACTGATATATCTTAAAGCTATTCCATGTGGCTTTTGGTCTGTATAGCTAAGTCAATGCTATAGGTATGATATAACAGCTCTTGGTGTCAGTTCTCCTCTGAAGCAAATCTCTATCCTTACCTTTCCAGGGAGGGAAACCTCAGGAACTCTCCAGTGGATATTTTAATAACACCAGCCTCTCTAGAAGTGCGGCGTGGAGAGGCCTGCGTAGCAGTTACGCTTCCGGTGGGGATCAGCATTGCCCCGTCCTCCTGCCGTGGGCTGCACTACCTTCCTGGCGAGGGGCTGCACCTGAGGCTGCAGGTGCACGTGGGCTCCAGCACCAGTAAGGCTGGCGCGAGCACTGGGATTGTGTGTTGGTCTAATGCTATCCAGTAAACTTCTCTGAGGCCAAGAAAGTCTGGTCTGTTCCTTAAGAAAAGCTACTTTGATTAGGGAGGTGTGAAGTATCAATATTCCAACTATTGTGTAAAGAGAGACTGTAAAATTTATGTTCTACATTAAAAAAAAAAAATGGATGGAGCTCGGGGTGTGCATTAAGAGTATTACCTCCTTCTGAAGGGCTCTCTAGGTTTGATCACGCGACTTAAACAGGAGCTGACTTGTACCACTGCTAATCAAATCCAGCAGTCATCTGTTTTAATAGGCTGAGAATCTACCATCCCTATATTTCAGGAAGTGGACAGTGCCAGACCTGCTTGTATGTAGAGTTAGGCTGACAGTTCTATTTTTCTCCTACCTAATAATACTCAGTGCTTTGTAGAGTTTTCTCCAATCCAATTTTTAATTGGAAAAAAAAAAAGTCCTGGGGAAAAAAAAGCCTTTTGAGAGACTTTTCATTTTTGGCCTGTAGAGGGTAGTGTTTACTTTCTTTAGCTTGAGTAGCATGGCTGTGGGTTGGTCTTACCTGGCTGAAAATACTACTTTTTTTTTTTTTTTTTTTTTTTCTCTCCCCTCCTCTCCTTCCCTGTGTATTCTGAGGCTATTTTATACTTGACATAGTAACACAGAGATGATGATTAGCAGAGCTATTATTACAAAAGACTAATGTTGAATTTTAGTTTAGACTTTGAGTGAGTTGTAGTGTTAATTATTCTATACAGTTCAGCAATGCTGGGCCTGAGAAGGGAAGTGGCAAACTCTTCCTGAATGTAATTACTTGATCCTACAAATAAATATATTTAATATCTAGGAATTCTGCTTTGATAGTTAGATTCTTACCATCTTTTGTTTGGGGTGGTTGAAAGGATTTTTTTTTTTTTTATGTATGAATAGGAAAATATTTTGCAAAGTGCCAAGTTTAATAGGTCCTGCTCTCTCTGTAGAATTGGTTTCTACCTTGAGTGAAAGCCTGAAACCCCAAAAGTGTTACAGCTTTTACTGCCAATCCTGTGGGAACATCATAAGGCAAGAAGGGTAAGTACTGCAGTGTCTTGTATACTTAGCAATAAGATCCACGATAATTGTTCTTCATATTATTCTGTGTACTTAGAAAACTAAAACATTTATTTTAAAAATAGTAAATGAGAACACTTTTGAAGTACACAGATGACTAAAATCAGAACTACTTGAAAAAGTCTTTCATTATTTACTCATCTACTTCTTGACGTCATTCCAGCTGGAAAGTAGCTTGCAGAGTGTTTGGTACAGTCGTTACAGCATTGATCTACAAGTTGGGAAATCTAGATTTTTTTTTTTTTTTTGTCTCCTGATTTTTCTGCCATAAAGGAAGCATTTCCTATTGTGGCTATATTTTGCATGATGTTTAAAATGAAGATGATACATCTCTTGCTGATTTCTGCCTTGCAATCTGTAGTTTTTTCATTCATATGGCAACCTTTTGCACTAATTATTAGCTTCTCCTTTTGCTGCTTAAAGAAAGCTATAGTATTTTGGACCGGAAATACTGCAAATAAAGTGCAAAAGTCAGAGACTTTGGAGTTTTATGATGTTAAAAAGGCTTGTAGTCTATTAGTATCTTTAACATAATCTTCATTACATTGAAGGGGATAAAACTGAAACATTGAGCCTGAACTTCTTTCTTGCTTTGCGGTTTAGGTGTCTTTGTCACATCTCCTCAGTAGCCCATATCTTCTCCTCAGTGAGCATCTCCTGTTCTCTGTACTTGTAGAGTGGCTGATTAGGAAGAGGATGTTGGCAACATTTCCCTTCTATCTGTTAAGCAAAGCCAACTTCTGGACAGTTCAGGGGTACTGGATTTGGGAAGTATATCTTAACTGTGTGACTCAGCCTTATCTCTGTTCTTCACTGAGTTTACAGATTGCATGAGAACTTTACAACAAAACTGCTCAATTTCTTAGCTCTTGTTATGAGAGTTCTTGACTGTTACAGCTATGTATATACAACTTTAGAGACGTGCTTGTAGCCTTTAATGATCTGTATCACTGCTAGTATCCAAAATGGTGGATACCAACATTGCACAGTCTTCAAACTTCTATTACTTTCTTGTCATCCTTAGGGACTTAAAATTTGCTTAAGCATAAATGATGATTTGCTAGCAATCTGTTCTGCAATGTCTCCTCAGGATGACCTGCACTAACTCTTGTTTCATTTTGATATATCTGTAGAATAATGTAAATTTCTAGTAAATAATTTTTGAAAGATACTGGACCTTTTGAATTTGCATTTCTCTGAGCGGATGTTTTATTAAATTTCAGTGCAGCAGTTCACATGCACAGAAGCTTCATCTTTTGGTTCTGCAGTCTAGTGTGACACAGTTGGAACTTATGTGAAATGGAAAAAGAAAGCATATTAATGGCTTACTAGGCATTTTTCCTTGCAGGGAATCTCTGAACCTCTTGGGTCTTATCACTAAAAAGAAATAAGAATAGTATTTGGTGAGATAAGGATAGGCTGAAACTGCCAGTGTACCCAGTGCCAGTGTACCCAGCACCTTCCATTTCATCACTGGATGTTGTCAAAAGACAGTGGCATAGTTGATACTCCTAGAAACAGCTGTTTCTTGTTTTGGTCCGTGGATGGTATTCTAGAGATAAGGACTATGCTGTGACAGCATGGGTGGTGGGATAGAGGAGAAGCTGTCTAATGTGTGAGGAAAGCTTGGTGTGAATTGTTTGGAGGAGGACTGTAGTAAGAACAACATAAGAGCTAGAAAGTAATAACTTTGAGGAAAATATTGAAACAAATTTGGATTATTGTAATGAAGACAATGTAGATGAACCAGGTCTTTCAATAAGTGAAAAGTTGCTGCAGAGATGGAGTAGTGGTCTTCTATCCCAGCAAGAATTCTGCTTAAAAATGAAACCAAATTTATTCTGATACTCTTTTTAACTGTTGGAGATTGCTTAGGAGGGCCGTGGAATCTCTACTGTTGCAAGCATCTAAGAACAGATTAGAGGAATATGTAGCAATATGTTAGGAATGGCTTAAGTGTAAGTAGGCAGTCTTTGTCACCCGTTTGACCAAGTCAGATGCTTCCTTTTAAAGGATGTGTGTGCAAGACATCTGGACTCTCTCGTAGTGTATAAGAAAAGCATGTGATATATTGAAGCATATGATATATTGAAGACTTTTTTCATCTTTCTTTTTAGGAAATTTCTCAGAGTTCTTCCTCTACCAAGTGAAAACTGGAGTGCTTTAGTTGAAGAATGGTGTTGCCACCCTAACCCCTTTGCTAGAAGTGTGTTACAGCCTCAGAAGGATGACTGTTTTCTTGGAGACACCTTTTTTCTTTTGAATTCAAGAAATGAGTCACATGTGCCAGGGTGTCCTTCAGAGAATGGACATCACAGTTTTCAGAGCAGTTCCACCTTGGTAAAGTATTTTGTTCCAATAATTCTCAAGTGAATATATATATATGTATATATATATATTTTCCTTCTGTATAAAACTTTTCTTTGTCACTGACTTATTTAACTTACATGTGTTACAGGGGTGTTTTAAAGGTTGTGTAGAATAGTTGACAGTGTCTGCTTTCAGTAGCATAGAAACCAGAAAATATTCTAAACTATGATTTACATTTTGTAAAGAATATGTCATGGTCTTGATACTGACCTAGCTATGGAAGAAGAACCTCTTCCTATAAACATTTAGTGATACAGTTCTAAAACCAGATATTTCCTCTTACAAAAATAGTGATGAAGGATAACATTAAAGTAGTAACTGCTATGGGTCAGGTGTTTATCAAATGATAATGGAACTGATAGCAAGGGAAAATAGAGTGACTGTGCTTTTTCATTTCAAAGTATGACTGGATAGATAAACATAAATATGATCAAAAGAAGGAGCATCTTTTTAGCATTTTTTCCTCCTCTTTTTAGCTGTAGAAGAGGTTGTAGAAATCAGAATGTGAGATCATGGAACAATGAGAATAAAGATGGAAAATGCATAGTGTATGAAATTCTCATTGCAGTACAAAGAGGGGAGTGATCTGTCCAACACAGTAAATGAGTCAGAGAATATTTGTCTGACAAGAAGGGTTGCTTTTGAGGTAGAAATTTGATAAAAAGATGTTACTGAGATGTGGGCCAAGGCAGGATAACAACAGAATCTCTGAAAGAGGGAGGAATGAGGATCTCTGTTCTCTGTGAGAAACTCACAGTAGTGCTTTAGTATGGCGAATTTTCACATTTCCTTTCCTTGCCTTGAAGTTGAGCTTTCTTTCCTTGTTTGTGCCAGATACTTATTCTCAAATTTTTCACACTTGCACTAAATTTTAATGTCTATGTTTGTGTATTTCCAGCATCACTCAATTACCAGGCAAGTGAGGAAAGCTGTAAGATTAAGCAGAAACTGGACTAATAAGGAGAAAACCCATATAGTGAAACAGAATTCTTCTGTAATGTGAGAATAATAAAAAGTTATAGGCAAGACAGATTGCTATTGGCATAAATGTTCTCATTTTAGAGAATATTCTTGCAGTCTGCTCCAGTATGAAAGTTCATTTTTAATTGCCTCTCAATTCTTTGAAAAGTGTTTGCCTATGACCAGAATAGTAGCAGGAATGTACCAGAGATATTTAAACAGTCTTTTCCAACCTCCCATGAGACTTAGACAGCATCCTTCCGCTGCAAACATATTTCTCATATCTATTAGTCTTCCAGTGTAACATAGTTTTTAAATGTCACATGGTCTTCCAGCACCCTAATAGCATCTCTTGGGAAAAGTATTTTCTGTGACATTATATGAAGGAGTAGAAACAGAAACTTACTAGGTAGGTGATCCCCTTCCATTTACAGGTTACCAGCAGCTGCAAGTTGTTGAATAAGTGTATTGATTTTAATTGGTCTAGCTAAACATCCTCTTTTCTATTGAACTCGTGATACAATGAGCTTGCAATGGTTTTTATGTACAATGCTACGCAGTCCCCAGCCAGAACCTGTAACTGTCATCAGAAAAGAACATTCAGGTAGTAGCTTTCAAAATTGCGCTTGTGTCATTCTGCTGTGCGGCATTTGTACCGCTCTCAAATCATGAAGACCAGTCTCCATATCCTTGCTCTTCACATTAAGCAAGTAGTTTTACTGTATATAGCAGGCTGGGTGCTGGGAAATGAGGTAACTGTGTATATGTAAAACAGCTGTTTTTCTTCATGTTCCCTTCTATAAAAGAAGGGAACTGTGCTTTCAGCTTAGTTAGTCAGGTCTCTGAAGTTTTAGAAGAGGGTTCTAGGGCCCTCCCTGGAGCTTTTAGTTGATGATCCTCCCTTTTGTGAAGAGCGAAACATGCCACTGCTACCTAACTTGTGAGGAGGAGCTTTCTAATCCAAAGTTCAGCTTTTTGGGGAGCTAGACTGCTTCCTGCTGTTACTTTGTATTGCTTGCATAGTACACATCAGAGAAATCTGTTCCAGCCTTAAATCCCTTATTTCTGTTTGAGCTATAGCATGTCTCTTAGAAAGATGTCCAGTATTGATTTGATACTTCAAGTGATGGAAACTTTACTATGTTCCTTGGTAAGCTGTTCCAGGGGTAAATCATCCTGACCCTTAAAAAAATTGTCTGTCTTCCAGGCAGAGTTTGATTCATCCTGGAATTCATCAGTTGGATATTATTATAGCACTTTTTGATAGCTTAAAGAATTCACTTGGGATCTGGAGAGAGAATCTTTGTCTCCTTACTAGATTAAAAAAAAAGTAAGAATTGCAATTCCGTATCACTTTTCTCTAAGGTATATTTTCTCAGCACTTTTTTCAGTCCCTTTACAAACTCTTTCCTTTAAAAGTACAGTTTTGCAGGAATAATCTCACTAATTCTTAATGCAAAAATCATACTCTGTATTTACCCTTGCCTATTACTCAGTGCGTTCAGAAATTGTATTTGCCCTTCGTTCTGTAGGTTCTTATTAATAATTCTTCTTTGGATAGCTACCAGTGTCTCAATTCTCTTCATTCTTTGTTTTCCACAATAAAGTCCTATATTTTGTCATGACTGGCTATTGCTTTTGTTCCTAAATATATGATCTCGCATTTGGCTATATTACAGTGCATGCAGTTAGACTAAGCCTCCATTGCCTCTAATTGTGACCTGGACGTATGACTCATCTGACTGCATTGTTTACTACTCCTCTATCATTATGGCAGTAACTGCATGGACTTCTCTATGGAGTAGCTGAAAAACGGGCCAAAGCTGTGTATTTGCCTTCGCTATGCCCTTTCATCAGACGTCTGGTCACAGACTGTGCATCCTTTGAGGCCCACAAACTAGAATTGACCGAATTAGATTGCATTACTTGACACTGACAAGCGTAACTGTGCTTGGACATCTGCGTGATTTGAAAGTCCGTGATCATGCGTTCTGAAGACAACATCTGATATATAGACATATACTTTTCATCTAGCAAAGTAAGTTTTATGATATCTGGCATAGGTAAGACTGGCATAGGTAAGACTTGCATTTAATCATGCAGCTCAGAAATGCCTTTAAAATGGCTTTAACTGTGACTTCTGGTGGCATAGCAGGGGATAAGGGCACCATTTACTGTTCTGGACATCAGCCATAGTTGTTTCTCATTATTTTAAAACTTGGACACTGAGCTGTAAGATGGCTGGAATGAACAGAGTCTGTGTTCCCTAACAAGTGTGCATCTATTTGCTCCAGTTAGACTCAGTGGGAACAGTGGCCACCTTTTTCAAAGGTCATAGAAAAAGGTAGATGCAAAAAATTTCTCCTTCCAAACGAGTCTAATTTATGCCAAATTTAAATGCTGCTTTTGTGGGGATGTATTGCGTTATGATTTGGTAGTGACTTGCTTTGATTTTTGCAAACTTGTCAGTATTTTATAACAACATGTGAATAACTTTATGCACTGTACCCCAAGTGAACAATTTGAAAGATGATTATATGAATGTCACAAACTAAAATCTAATTTAGGTGTCTTTTCAGTACATTTCCAGGATTTCCAACTCAAGAAACATTTGCGAACTTAGAGCCCTGGTGCACTTGTATAAGCATATTGCTACCAGAGCTGCACCTGTAATGTAGCTACAGTAGCTGTAATGTGCTACACCCAGGCTAGCAGTTCTGCATATAATAATCCCATAACTCCAGAATAGAGTTATGCTTTGGATTAAAGTAAGAGTTGTGCTTACTCGTATCTTTATGCTAATACGGAATTTAAATCTGAATACTGGAGTTAATGTCCTTTGTTAGGTCAGATCATAGTTCATCTAACTCCAAATTAAAACCTCTTTAAGAGGGCAGTAATAGATGGAAGATATGTTGTAAGGTATGTATATAGTGATGTTTCTGCTAGTGTAGAGACTTCCTGAACCAGAATGTGTGTGGGTGTTTTTTTTTTTTTTTTTTTTTTTGCATTTAGTAGGTCTTTAGAAAGCTAGTAAGCCTGTTCATGCTTTCAGTATGAACTGTACTGTCCTGCAGCAAGTACTGAGTTACACTATGCGTTGTGTGAAAAGACCCTGTCTTTTGCTTGATTACAGTTAATGCAGTCAAAATGTTAACTTTAAGAGCATTTCTTCACTGTACTTTTCCCAGCGTTTCCTTAACATCTGTGATTGTGTATATCTTGGTGGTACACCATCCCTTTTTTGTATTTTGAGCTTTTTTCTTTTATGTTTAGTTTTTCCACGTAAAAATATTCTTTGTCTTTAGATTGTGGTGTTTTTTGTTTGTTTGTTTTTATTTTTTTTGAATGGATAAAGTAGGGGAATTGAGCCACTATGTCTTTCTGGAGTATCGTGTTAAATTGTGTTCTTTAGCCCTTTCCTAGTAGTTCTAAATATTCTGTGGACATTTTCTGCTCTCTGCTGATCTGTTATTTTTAAAACCTTTCCATAGTGAGTAGAACTGAGTGAAAGCAAGTGCATTACAGTGTAATAATTAGAATATAAGAATAAGAATTTCTTATGTGTATTATTTAGCATTTATCAAAACTGATTTTCTTCTGTCATTTTTATCACCCAGTGTCTTGAGATTCTCCTGTTACCTTTTACAGATTTTGCTGCATGCTCAGTATGTACTGGCAGACTTCAAAACTGAGATGAAACTTGCAACTGAGTGAGAAGTGTAAAGGGTTTAAATTGTCAATGTAAATATCTGTATATCTGAACATAAAAAGAACAAACTACAAAGTATAATATATACTCTGGAGATTGTGTTAAAATTATACATTTCTTGTTCAGAGTATCTGAGTGACACTTAAATGACATTTCTCTGTCCTACAGAAATCAAAGGAAAATACCAGAGTAATTTGTACACGCTGCAAGATGGTCCTGGGAGAAACAGTATCATCAGGTATGGGATTTACAAACTAGACTCGACTCAACCACTGAGTACTGGAGGCAAAACACTTTGTAGGAAAATAGTTTGAGTAAGATATAGAGCCAATTCCTATGTATTTGTCTTATTCTGTTCTGGAATGGATGAGATTGTTTGCGTTGTAAGAACTTAAGTGATTTGCTGCAGGATCTTCCTTCATCCTTGTTTCTGTGGCATGCTTGGCTATTTTCAAAGCTGTGGAAAACCAACTACATGATTCTAATTTATTCAGCATTGCCATACAAGTTGATCAGAGAAATTACAGGCAGTTTACCATGGTGACAGTCCTATAGAATAATGGAAAGGTTAAAAGAGGTTTGATCAACAAAGAATGAGAAGCTAAAGATAGCTATTAGCTGGGAACCTGGTTTTGTGTGAAGTAAACCCTAGCAAAGAAGTATTTCCTTTGATGAGAAAAAATTCTCTGTCATTATCATTCAGTCATGAGATTGAGATTATTGTTTTAAAAGCTATCATATTGAATTAGAATGGTTGAGAGGTGAGACTGTAGTTACTAGTTGGCAAGTTATCAATAATAACACTTATTAGCAGGGTTCTTGCTGTCATTTTCCCTCTACTGCACTGCATCAGTGTGAGATCTAGTTCAATTTACATCTGGATAATACGAAATCCTTGTAGAAAATTCAAAGCCTGTTTAAGAAATCATGGGGAGGCAGAAGAGAGCTAGAGAAGATTTTGATTTTCTTGCAAAAGAGTTTGAACAATACAGGCTTTAGTAAAATCAGATTTAAGGTAAGTCCTTTGAAAAGTCCACAAGGTAAGTTGTAAGGGGTTTGGAAGACAGTATCTGAAAAGGAGCTTTACTAGTTGTCATGAATACATGTTTTAGTCTAAGGCTTCACATCGTCATAGCAAGAGCAGTTGATGTGATGACTGGATAGGGGGAAAAAGGAAGTCCTGTGTAGAAGCAGGGATTTAATCTGAACTCTGTGCATAGCTAAAGTTAGATTGCATGTCCAGGTTTTGTAACCTGCTAGTGTAGGACCATTAGGGAAAGGTGAAAGAACAACGCAAATGATATAGAAGCACATGATGTGAGTTTTGACAGAAAAACACTATGAAAACACTAATGAGCAAACTTGACTGAAATACTTTGGTAGTTTCTTATAAGCAAAAATATCAGTGCTCAGCAAGTGAATTGGGTCTCAGTGGTGTAGCCATGGAGGCCAGCTTTGGCGTTGAGACCTCCCTTGTAGGCTAGTCCTTCCATCTCCATACGTTCATAAGTGGGTTTTTTGTGTGTATGAAATCTCACCTTCTATTCCTTTGCAAGCAATTCATCTCCCTCTCAATTCCTGATGCCCTTGCAGCAGCACCACTAATTCCTTAAGGTAACAGCTGGAGAGCTAGCATGAGTGAACGAGCTGCTGCTGCTTTTCCTCCTTGCTCCCTGGATTAGCGCAGCATGGAGCAGACTAAAATTAAACTTTAATGTGAAACATAATTTCCTAGCAGTGAGGATAATTAAAAAGTGAAATATTTAACTGTCTAGTGAGTGAATTTGCCAGGCCTTTGGAGTCTTTAGAACAATACTAGGTGTTTTTCTGAAAAGCTTGTTTTCATCTACTTTGTATGTGGACAGATTTCAGATGAGACAATCCCTTTAACCCTTAAAGTTTAGGAAAAAAATCTTTCTGTTGTCTGCATGTTAAGACTTAGTGGAATTTATTATTCTACATACTTAATTTGTATTTTTCTACTGCCTAATTTCTGATTAGGCTGTATTTGTAGCAGAGAGCCAGAGCTTCAATAAGATGATTTTTGACTGGAATTTATTGATAGAGATTAAATTCTGAACTCAAGCATTTACACCCTAGTCCTTAAAGGTTGTCTTCAGTGGAGCTTTATGAGAACATTTATGTTGAAACTTGAAGTGTATACTTTGTGTATTAATGTTTACTTAGTGCAGTTTTTGGAGAGGAAATTCCTTTCTGCTCTTTGAGCAAAGAGGAATATTAGTCCAGTCTGCTGATATTAAAACTGTCTTGTGCTTCACGGCAGAATTACTGAGCAGGTTGCTAAAATA
Source organism: Crypturellus undulatus (assembly GCA_013389825.1). NCBI lineage: Eukaryota > Metazoa > Chordata > Aves > Tinamiformes > Tinamidae > Crypturellus > Crypturellus undulatus. The sequence goes on along the minus strand of VWPW01002563.1, from coordinate 171,466 downwards.
CTTACATAAGCTGTGCTGATTTCAGTCCTTGAGGAAAGTTCTTTCAATTTGTCTTTCAAGCTTGTCTTGACAGTAACACATAATGGGCAAGAGTTGATTGACACTAGCAAACATTTCAATGCTTGAAATGTTTCAATCCAAATGCTTTGGTTTTTAGTTTGTTTCAAGTATTAAACAAGGATCAATAGAAATGACAAAGTGCTGATCATATAATGATGTGCTGCTCAGAGCAGTTTTCCTCTGGCAATGAATGCTTTCTATTACCAGTTGCCCAGCATCATTTTCCGCAAAACGAAACAGGAACTTGACCATCTGCTGCATCTCTGAGTACTGAGCAAGAGTTTAATTAGTATGATGATACAGTGACTTAGTCTACCCTGAAAAGTCTGGGAATTTTTTTTGTTTGTTTTCGATGTGCTTTAAAGATGTAACATTTGTGTCATTTTAGAGACCACTAAGTATTACGTCACTGAGGTGGTGATTCAGCCGTCTGATGAAAGCTTCAGCACAATACCAAGGTAAAAAAAAAAAAAAAAAAATCAGTTTATTCAGACTTGGATTTCAGAAGGATGCTAAAATATGGCAAAAACATTTTTGATTAATTGAGTATAATATAATTTTATTAAGTTCTATTTGGTTATCACAAATTTATGGATTGTAAATATAGTCTGAATTCACTCTTGTACACCTTGTTTTGCTTGTGTATGTGGATAAAAGGCAGGAAGATTACAAAACACTCGTTGCAAGGATTCTGAGTATTCAGATAAGAAGACAAAATAGTTATTTTGAATTATTCATTTTTTTATGACTTCTAGTGACTAATTATGCAAGTAGAAGGTTACATTACCTAACTGGTAACTTAAGTGGGAGAGGGTTTTTTGAATTTTCAAGTAATCTGAAATGTGACTGAGGTCTCACAACTTCTTCTAGCTGTCTTGAATTATGTACTATACATTAAAGTTATTTCCTTTCTCAAATTGTATTTGAGATAGTTTGTCATTGTTTTGAACCGTGTTGTGTTCATGTATCTAACCGGGAAAGGGAAAAGCTGGTTTTTTTTTTT
>VWPW01002563.1:0-170372 GCA_013389825.1 Crypturellus undulatus | reverse complement strand
AATTTTATTTTATAATTTTTTTTTTTGTTTTGAACCTTTTTTTTTTTATGTTTTTAACTGGGTAAGGGAAAGTTTGTTTTTTTTTTTTTTTTTGTTTTTTTTTTTTTTTTTTTTTTTTTTTTCTGCTTTTGACAGTTGGTGTTCATCACCATTATCAAATAAGGGTTTGGATTGATCTATTAAAAGTTATAGCTACAGGAAAAGCGAAGTGCTTTGGTTTGGGGCAGACAAAGATGATGAAAGCTCTATCTCAATGTCATTTCCACCACGTTACAGCTATTTTCATAACAGTTTGCTTGGCTACTTATGCTTCATCAGTGTAGTCGACTCTGCCAATGTATTTGTTATCAATATGTTATGAAACATAAATGTGGTTTATTCTTCCACAGGTCTCAGTTCATACAGAGCATGATAGCTCAGTGTCTTGTGGAGATTTCCTCTGCTAAAAGCACATTTAGGTTCAGCATAAAAGGGGATGATGGAAAAGTCTATATTTTGGTAAGCCTTTATGTTGAAGAAATGCAGTCTATGAACCCCAACATCTACAGTATATTATTTATAGTATGCCTGACTATTTTAGATTGATAATCTAAATTGTTTTGTCTAAGCACTTCTGAAGAGTTTGCTTCAAGCAAGAAACCTTTTCTGCCTTTTTTTTTAATTATTATTTTTATTTAAGTATATGTCCATGCAGAAATATTTACTACTTATGCAGTAATTTCTTAAGGAATAAGTAGACAGAAACAGCAGTGTTTGCTACGCAGCTAATACTGAAAGATTAAGGTTTTGGCTTGTATAATGTAGGTTTCAGCTTCTTGTTCAAATGCTTATCTGTAATCACTGAAGTCCATCAAATTATATAGCATATTTCACAAATATTGTCTTAAGTCAGCAGTTTACTGATACAGTCTAATACATTGCACTGCAAAATGAAGTGCAGGCCAAAACAATATTGCCAGTTATACTTAATGTTTTAGTCCTGTTAAACTTGATTAAGCTTTATACATAAACAGCAGAAGCTGAAATTTTCAAACTTGTAAGACATGGATTTGATTCTGAAATTATTTTATCATTAGGCACTTAGTATAGCAAGATTTTATTCATGAATGGAATATAAACACGCAACTTGGAATTTTTCATTTGCTTAAGTGATTCATAAACAAGAAGAGATAGGTAATATAAAATATTTTTTATAAATATACAATACAGGTTCTACAATTTTCCAACACTCAAATCCTGAGGTAAGTGTATGCGTGTTGCCATTAAATATGCAATATAAATATATTGCAATCACTAGGAAACACTTCTGCAATCTTAAAATAAGATTTCATGAGCAGTCCATAGTCATTATTACATCTAATCTAGTCGAAGGATCATTGAAAATCTTGGTGGTTTTCCTCTGTAACTTATGTTTCCAAGTTACTGATTATTCTGATACTGAAGTCCAGCAGTTTACACAGAACGAGTTGATTCTTTCCAACATAAAAATCACCTTATGTAGCAGATTTGCAAAAATGCAACTCCTCAGAACTAAGAGTAGTATCAGTACATTAGCGTTCAGAGTGGACTTGTTTAGAGACTTATCTGTGTCTGATTCTAATCAGTATCTTCTTTTATTAATATTGCTTATTTTTATTGTAACATGAGCGATATTTTGTTTAATATCTGCAAACCTTTAGTTGTGGCCAGAATGAAGTTCTAGGTACTGAATAAACACCAACAGGTGTTTGGGTAGTGGGTTAAGGACTCATAGATCCTGTGAACAGAATGTAAGCACTGTTCAAATTAATGGTTACAAATAGCTAAACATTAAAAACAAACACACAAATGAAAACTAAACAAAAAAAGTTGCTTGAGGTTGTGAGTACATAGTCAAGTCAGACAAGTTGGTCAGACAACTTATGCATCATGGACCAACTGTGCTACTTATTTTGACAATAAGCCAAAAATTGTGGTTCATGGTATTTGTGTTCACATATGGGTGCACAGAGCTTTGCCTGTGTACACTGTACTTAAGGTTAAAAAAAAATTGTGAAAAAAGTTTCAGGTGTTACGTATACTCATGTCACCGATTTCCTATGCATGTATCGCTGAGCATTACCGAAATAGTTTTTCTGCAGATATTTTAATTTCAGTTTATCACTTTAATTGGTTGATAAGCATATGTTTGAAGACTTTGATTTTTTTAAGACATAGTAAAGAAAAGACTGACTCAGAGGAGAAAGAAAAAAGTTATCTATGCAGATTTCTTTGCTTAGGCTAACTTTCTCTGTCCTGTTTATGTTCCCTAAAAGAAGAGTCACTTGCCTCCTCTCTGTTCAGTCTTGGAAAGTTCCCTACCGTGAAGTCACATAAGTCATATAAAGTAGACTTAATTTTGAGGACAGCAAATGGATTCAGTCAGATGGAAGAACACAAGCAAAATGATACAGTATTGGTCAGTGTAGCAGAAGCTTAAGATATATATATATACTTTTTTTTCCTGTGTTATACTAGAGGATAGATTTGAAAGACTTGAGTTATTCTGTGAATAGATGCGGGAATTCACTCCATGGATCTAAACTAAGGCAGCTTGGATTTCAGCAGCAAATGGGGAGGGAATAGGAGGATATCCCAAGAAAAGAAATAAGTGACAAAACAAGAAATCTGTCAATTAAATATTGATTCCTTAATCTCATCTTGCAGGGGCGGGGGGCATGAGCAGAACAAGCTGAAATTGACAAGGTTGGAGAAGTTGCAGCAGTCGGGATAGGAGATGGTGGGCCTCTTGGAATGGAGACCTCATTTTGTATGTACAGTTGGAGTGTGAGGCCAGAAATAGTAACAAAAATGACTGTTAAGTTACTAACCTCTGTGATTGCACAAGTAATGATAATCTCTGCAGTAACTGAGAAAGAAGTAACAAGAAAACAAGAGCTTTTCTTAGCAATGTTAAAATTGAATTGATGACTAACTTGTCATCAAGTTGCTGGATGCTGGAGAGACAAGTTGGGATTTTGGGGAACTAAGCCCTAGACTGTAGATCACCCCTCTAGCTGATCTACTTTGATCTTGTTCTGAAGGTAACCAGGGTTCCTTATAGCAATTCTCTTTAGAAATACGTTGACAGGGTGTTTAACAAAGGCTTCTTCTACTGCTCTCATTTGAGAAGGGGGCAACAATCTGCACAGTCAATGTTATAACCTTTATGAATGAGCTTCTGTAGCAATTCTTTTCTTACTGGAGTTAGCATCAAAGAAATGTGGTAGTGGAGACTCTGCCATACAAAGTAGTAGAGAGGAGGGAAAGATTCTAAGCCATCAGAATGGTTTAGAATATAGATTTGAAACTATATTAGCCAGAAATACTGAAATGCATTGAATCAAAAACTTGTTGTTTTATTGTCCATCCAGACAAAAATCAGGATCAGAAAATAATTCATGCAGAAGGATGGAAAATACTGTCTGAAGCAAAAGATTTAATTCAGAATCTGATAGTTCTAGACTATACACAAATTTTCTCATAACCATATGTCTTTTCCCCCTAATGACTTAATTGCTTTATTAACAGCAGTTTCTTGGATGAAGACAAAGATACCTTTTGGCCAAGTGATTGAATGCCATTAGCAGATTTGCGATCGTCAATTGTGATGGCAGCACTTTTCAAACAGATCCTCTTGTATATGAGCTGAATTAGTTTCCTTCTCCAATGTAGGCTACATAAGAACTCAGAAAGCAACAGCCAGATATTGCTGCTTTGTTCCTTAGAGTAGTTTGAAGGGTATTCACCTTCTGAAAAGCATTTGAAGAGATTCTTTCAGAGGGCAGTTGTTGGGGAGTGTTAATATTTGTGAAAGGAACTCTCTAGCTAAAGCTAAGTTTAGTGCTAGTGGCATGTGTATATTGGTCACTTTTCTCCCCTTTTTCTGCAGCATAAGGTACCATGTGTGGTGGTCTTAGCTACTGTGGCATGTTTTGCAGTTGAGACTATACATGTGCACTGTTGCTTACCAGAACAGAACTGATGAGCAGCAACTGGCTCAGCCACTGTAGTGAAGTTCCTTGTTATCATGCATGTGTGTATCCTAGTGGAATTCTCCTCCATCTCATCCTCTCCCATGACATCCTTATTACAGGTATACAGGTCTGCTACCTGATGTCAAGTAACTTGTTTTACTTGAAGCTGATTAGGTCCTGAGAAGCAACTGATTAGACTCTGGTGAGCACAACTGCTGAAGCCCTGTTTTCTATTACAAATATTTAATATATGAACATTCAATACAGCAAAGGACTTGGGAAATTGATTTACCTTGGTGACTGATATCACTTCCTCGCTCCTTAGACTGTGTGTAAGGGAAAGGCCTGCCTGATTTTTTATAGTGCTTAGCATGATAGTCCTGGATTTGGTTTGGAATGCTGGCACACAAAGATTAAATAAGAAATATGATGCAAAAGGTCAGGTTTCTCAAAAAAAAAAAAAAAATCTTTATTTGTATTGAAACAGGAGACTTGGGTTATGTGTGTGTTTGGTGTGTTTTTTTTTGTTGATGTTCATTTGTTTTTCCTCTCTGTTGTTATCAAAGGGAATTTGCTGATTTCACAAAAAGGCATATTCATGGACACAGTGATCTTAAAAGGGGTTGTGATAAATCAGGTATCAGTTTATTGTGTTAGCCTTTGTTCCTCTCTAATGGGGTCTGTGCGAACTCTGCTAATAACAGTGAAAGTAAAATGTCAGTTCAAGTTTGGTTGCACCTTCTTAGAAATTAATGTGATGTAGAAGTAAATATAAATAAATTTCACTAGTATCAGTTTATAGTACATCAAGTTTAGGATCAGAGTAACAAAACAAAATGTCATCTTCATTTATAGAATTTTTTTTTTTTTTTTTTTAGGTATGGCTTTTAAATTCTGACACGCTTCTAGTGGAGTCTTTAGGAGGCTCATCCTCCCATCGTGTTTTTACACTGTTTGGAGATACTTTGAAGCCTGATTCTGGACCAGTGCGGGCCTGGAATGCAGTCAAGGTTCTTTACCAGCCATGCACTAAAAACAGGAATAAGGAGTGAGTATTGCCTTTTCTGATTTCGGGTTCTGAACTTTGATTCTTTCTACCATACAGGTCAAAAATATTTCTTTCCTTGGGTAGTCCATTAACCTTAGAAATGTATTTTTCAAGATCACATACTCTTAATTTGCTTTAAAAAAAAGAAATAGTCGGAGAGAATCTAGTGGTTACAATTTTGCACAGTAACATTAAAACCTAGGTGAAAGTGTTATGTTATTCTGACATGTACATAACTCTAACTTATGGCAGTGTAAGAAGAAGGAAGGGAACTGCTTAACAAATCTGAGCTTTTAACTACTGGAGAGCAAAGATGTGAGAATATTGATTCACCTGTGATTCCAGTGTTTGCAGGTGACAAAACAGATTCCTGGCATAATTTATTGCTCTTTGTAGTGAGAGAAAAGAAAGCATTAGTTTTGTGTAGGTCAAAGTTAGAGTGGTTTGGATTTGTTACTTTTTCTTTGAGGTCTTTGAAAGTATGACAGTTTTAAACTGCTACATGAGTATTTAAAATTTTCCTTTCTTTGTGTCCCTTGTCATCAGGGCTCCTGTCACATTAAGCAGTGGGCCCATATTTTGCCTAGCCATTTGCAGAAGCCATTCTTGCTCTCCTTGCTAGTTTGAACTTCAGGTGGGCTAAAGTCCATTGCTAACCCCATCCCTGCATGCTTGCTCAGTTTCACTGTGTTCTTAAATCACCTCTCCCTGCTTCCACTTCTTGTATACTGGCTTTTTGTGCTAGAGTTTGGTCAGGAGCTCCATTTTCATCCATGTAGGAGGCCAGTATGTTTTTTTTTTTGATTTCCTGCTTGTTGGGATGGACTATTCTTGAGTTTGGAGGATAACAACAAGCTCTTGGATCCATCTCCTTTCCAGGACAGTCTATCATGGGATTCTACTAAATGGATTCCCAATCAGGCTGAAGTCTGCTCTCTGAAGGCCAAATCCTGCTTTTTGCTCTGCTCTGTCCTCGCAGAATTCCAAACTGCACCACTTAGACATGATCTGTTGATAGCCCCCACCTTTCTTTCCGAAAGACTCTTTCTACCTGTGCACTTGCTGTGCAGGCAAAAGAGGTCTTCCTGTCAAGTAACACATGCTGCTGGGAGTAATAATTTTAAATACTGCTGAAGTCAGAATGTTGTAAAAATGCATGAAGAAAATAAAGTTGCATACAACCACAACTTGACCTTAGAAAGTGATTTATGAAGGTGCATGACAAGAAATGCTACTATTCCTTTTATAGTGGTGTGCTGGGTAAAGCATTGTCAAAGTCATTGATAACTCTTCTTGTCTTTTTTTTTCCGTCTTTTCTGGAGTCTTTCTAAATGAGTTACAGCTTTTGCGGAAACCTTCTCCTATTTAAGAATTTGTTGCTTACTTGAGAGCTGAAAAGTGACTTCAGAACACTATTTTTGTGTTTTTATTATTTTGAGAGACAGAATAAGGTAGAAAATAGATTTTGTTGCTGAAACCTGGAATTCGTGAATTCAGTGCCTCTGTTGCACTTTTATGATTGCATCAGAGTTTGTATATACTGAGCTGCTTATGAAGCTGTGTTCCTGATGGATTCCAGGATGTTGTTATTTATTTGTCCCAAGAATGGCTTTCATTTTGTATTTGGCTGTCCAGTAAGTCATCTTTCATAAAAAGCTTCAAATTATGTCCTAATTCAGCCTGGAATTTGTTCAGTGACATACTGTTACATTGGTTCATTTATGTCTAAAATAGTGTTCTTTCCCAGTGCTTCAGTAACTCTTGTCTGCAGAAAAAATGTGGGAGCAGGCAGGTAAGAACTGCCTGGATGAGGTGTGATCACAGTTTAGTCTTCTGTGGTCTGTTTTAGATGATTTCATACTATAAAGATGCTATGTTACCTCTGAGATGGTTAAGTGGATGGGTATGGTTGTAAAAGAAGTGTGAAGGATTTTATTTCAGATTACGCCTTTTCTGCTCTCTTTTTGCATTGTGTTGCTTGGGTAAGGAGACACCTGGTGCTTGGGAGAACTGACTTAGGTGAATTGCCTTAAAAGAACTTACTGGACAACAGAACCATCCTTGTTGAGAAAAGTACTCTTCAGTCAGTCAGTCGGTGGGAGAGCAGGTCTGGGATGGGAGGGGTAAAAAAGAGATCTTTCCAAATTTAAGATGCGCCTTCTGGAATGCTTGGAACTTTGCTTGAACTTTGGAGGAAGAGATGAAAAGTCCAGTTGAGAATGATCATTTTTAGCTTGAGATTTATTTTTCAGGATATACTGTGGCCATCCTTCCCCATCACCTTCCCCTAATGAGGAAGGATGGTCCCAGTATATACTGAAGAACTCCTTTCAGGAGAGGTGTTGATAGTAAACCTGCCACATCCAGCATCCTTTCATTGTAATTAAAAATTGTCATTATTGTTCCTCAGTGCACGTATTGTATATCTCTAACTTCTAAGAATTGTCATATTTTAATCTTTCTAAATATAAGTAGCGTTAGAAGCACTAACTGAGGGAGAGAGGAATGTTGGAATAACGTCTGTGTTCCCCTCAAAGAAGCCTCTTGGATTATTGCTCAAAGTAGGATAACCATATTCTAATTCATATTGAACTGATTATTTAAATGGATGTTTTTGCTCAAGTGAAGTCTGCCTTGAAAATTTAATATTGAAGTCAGAGGAGAGAGGGTTCTGGCAGCTTTGGTAAAAATGGATCCCTAATCCTGATTTTGCTTAACCAACTCTCATCTAGTCTGCCTTTCTGATTGGATAGAATGGAAAATGCATATGTCACTCCACATCTTGCGCTGCGCTATTGTTGTGCTGTTCATTAGAAGTATGAAATGCTGTATACATAGTAAACAGTCATGTAAAAAACAAGAAGTTGACTGTTAATGATATTACTGAGTTACTACTTATGTGCTAATCCTATTAGAAAAATAGGAAGTCTTGAGCATGTTTATCATGTTTAATATACTTTTGAAGCAAGGTTTGTGGTTCTGTAATAAGGCAGACCAAAAATAATTCAGGCTTGTGTATTTTCATTGTAATTTTTCTTATTTATTTGCAAAACACAAATTCAGGTAAACACAATTTTACTACTACTTGTGCCCTCTAGGTAATATTGCAGTAGCTGCTCTGAGAGTATCAGAGCTTGCAAGAGAGAAATTGGATGTGAAAAACATGTGGATTAAAAGCAACATTACCTGAAATCAATTCATAGTCTGAAACAACTGCCTTCCCACGTAGTTAATTCCACTGTCAAAAGATCATTTAAAAGGAAAGCACCAAATTGGGCTTCCATGTAACCCAACCTGTTGATTTCAACATCAGGAAGAGGTGTTTGGAGAAGCATGTGAGCCTCACCTCTTTTACACTGACCAGCTTCTGTAGTGGTTGCACTGAGGATATTGGAGGGTACAACCCATTCTGCTGCTTTTAGTATCTCCTAGTGTGTCTGTTGACCATCTGTTGCCTCCACAGACTCCTGTGACAGCAAGTTCCAGAAGCTCATTGTTGCTCTAAAGAACAATTTTAAACTACTCTCCTGCTTGTTCCAGTGAGTTTCCTCTAAATTCAGTATTAGGGGTTTTGGTGAGAAACAATTTGGCACTCACGCAGGCAACGTGGACATGAGGATCCTAAACTTTAAGCTGGCGCTACAGCACGCAGTACTCTACTCTTGCGGATTAGATGTAGAAGTTATATTTACTGACCAGTTTCCTGGAAGAACAGCAGTGTTGCATATAGACAAGTCCTACTGTAAGGTCTGTATATGTTTCAATTACACTCATATTGATTTTCTTATAGCACTGCTTTTCAGAGAGCCAGATAGCCTAAATGTGATGGTGATGATCCATAGGAGATAAGTGAAAAGCTACTATAGTTTGACTTACAATTGTAAAGTTAAGTACTTAGGTTTTTTTTTTCTTACAGAAATATAAAGACTCTTCAAGTTCACTTGGAAACTGTAGATACTCAACTCCTATAATGCCTTTCAAGTGACAGGATTCATTTGAGCAAGCAAGAACCACAAAATGAGTCAAGTCTAATGAGTAAAGAGTTAAAAAATAAAACTTACAAAAGTCTCTTAAGCAGATTGCTGACCAGAACTGCTTGAACTTCAAACTGTGATTTATGGAATTCTAGGATCTTGGTCTGTTTTAAATTAATTGCATTTGTGTTTCTATTGTATTTCTCCATGACAGGCTGCATAAACTAACAGCTCTTAGATTAATAAAATGATTAAGGGTGCTAATTTTACTTGCAGTACTTTCTATACCAGTAAGACAAAAACAAATTGGAAACACATGACTTCTTTCTAAGGAAGACTAAATTTTGAAGCTGTTGGGGATATTTCTGTTTTTACTAAATTTCTGTGTCGTAACAATAGGGCATTGCTGTTTGCTTGTTTGGATGCTCTGCCATCAAGGATAATCAGAAATCTTTGATTTCCTCTTGAAGACTGGAGGACATCTTACAGGAAAAATTCAGGCATTGGTGTTTTTCTTGCATGGCGGTGCCAGGCCTTTTGGGGAAAAAGCAATTCACATGCTGAATTCTCTCAATACTGGCTTTAAGCTATAGCAGAGAGTTTTGAATGAGCAATAGGCACAAGTTTATGTTTTTGTGGCTATGAAGTTTGAGACAGAAAAGGAGATCTGACTGGAAGGGTGGCAGGTACTGTTCTAGGGAATAAAATGGCTGATCTTTAGTTGAATATATTCAAATAATTGCCCAAGGCAGGACTACTTAGAAATCAGCCTATGGATTGGACATGCCCATCTCCACTCATTCTTCCTAAAGACTTTGATCTTGTGGAATACCTGTTAAGCCTTTATTTCCCTCCCCCCCTCCTTTTTTTTTTTTTTAAGAATAGAACTGAGCACATTTTACTGTTACGGAGTTCTCCATAGCCCTGGAAGCAGGAATTTCATATATATCTTCTGGAATGCAGTTATCACTTGAGTACTCCCCAGGGCCTTGCTGGCTTTTCTGAGGAAAGCAAAATAGAGCAGTCTATGCTCAAAGCTCAGTCATCAGAGAAGCAACTGCAGCTGTTTGTTTTCCTTGGCTGCCCATGTCCCCAGTGCTGTAATGGGCTCTTCGGCTGAGTGGGTATTGAGTAAGGCAGCAGCACAGTGTCAGAAGCAGAGTCCTGGAAGTTGGGCTTTAGGCACGATTTATTTCTCCAGTAAGCTGATTTTTCCTTGGCCCTACAGAACTGATTTTTTTCAGTTCTGTAGAGATGTTGAAGTGTCAGGTATCTTTTAGCTTCGCTCCATGTACTCCTTTTCCCTTAGCTAGATTCCCAGCTATTCTAGCTCTCAGAAAGCAGTATGGCTGATCATTGTGGACATTTTTGTCCAAAAGTGTAGTTGATGTTTTATGGAGGGAACAAATAGTATGGCTTAGAAGCCATCTACCGTCTTTTTTAAATATCTTCTACCCTTTTTTTTATGGGGTAGGTTTAAAAAAACTCCAGAAGTATTTTAATTATTAAAATGGCATCCAGCATGGTTTTGGCCTGCTGGAATTAATGTTGGTATGTGAAGTATCATCCTCTGAAGAAGACTTATAAAGTTAACTGAAGATTCTTGTTCTCAGATTATTTAATTATTTGGTGTATTTCAAATCTAATGTCATCTATGCCAGCTTTGGTTGTAATAATACCTGAAAATCTGCCCTTAGATATTCTCTGCTGCCTCTTTTCAGCTGTCTGCCTATTACTGCTGTGAATTGCTATTCAGCTGATGTATTTCAAACAGAAGAGGCTGCATGTTGTTAACATTATTAAGGTCTTCTGCCTTTTGAACATGGTTATTAAAACTTTATTACTAAATTACTCTTTGATATGGAGAAGCTCTACGAATACAGAGATTCCATTTATAAAAAAACTATTTTGTTTGTCTGAAACAACTGAAACTATTACTCATTCTTAGAAGAATAAACCAGGTATTGGAAATCTCTTTTGCCCCCAACATAGCAATTCCAAAGACACTAATTTTAGCACCTCTGCAACCTTCTTTGAGTAGTACCAATGAATTCAACACCACTATCTAGAGGGGTTGCTGGTGTTGCACGTTATGTATGATGTGACTCTGACGTGGCAAACTTCAAGAGCATAATTAGTATTGGATATCAGGTAACTGTAGGTCTTGATCATCCTGAAGAAAACTTGAAGAGAACGTACAGATATATTTGATGATGAAGTTTTTAGATTAGAAGGCTTCCAGTATCAGAGCAATGAGATTCCTGCACAGTCTTCCAGTAGGAATAATATTCTCAAGAAATGTAATTGCATTTAAAATGAAGCACAATAAACTGTAAAAGGGATGATCTGTCATACATAGTTCCTGTTCTAGCAGAGAACTGAGCTTTCTGGACAGGAGGTGCCTTTTAGCTCAGTTTTCCTACTTTATCACTGAGCTGCCCAAAGGTTTCCTGCTTCACAGTTGTTGCTTCTGTGCAACAATTTAATAACAATGAGGTGCAGAATTGTTTCTCTATCTCTCATGTGTTCCGATATCGAAGGTCTGTTTTAATTAACTACTTTTGCAAAGCATTTCTAGTACTTTGTCTGTAGGTGCTTTACCTCCTGTTTTTGCATATTCCCTTTGTATGATCTCACCAATTCAAAGGCTTCTGTCTTCATAGTACTGATGCCTGCTTTACTTCTTTAATCCAAACTGTATTTTGGTCCATCTGTAAAATCACCTCTTGGATCAGCATTGGCTCAACCTGTCCAAACACAGATTTATCCTTCCTTCTAATTCCCTCCTCCTTTCTGTCTTATGCCAGTGTCTGCCTTGCTCATGCTCACGTTTCAGTTGCCACTCTATTTCCCCTTCCCATTTGTCATATAGTCACAGAATGGCTGCAGTTGGAAGGGACCTCTAGAGATCATGTAGTCCAACCTCCCTGCTCAAACAGGGACACCTAGAGCACATGGCACAGGGTAGCATCCAGGCAGGTTGTGGAATCTCCTTTTCTGGAGATCTCTGGGCAGCCTGTTCCAGGGCACTGTCACCCTCACAGTCAAGAAGTTCTTCCTTGCACGGAGGTGGAAGTTCCTGTGTTTCAACTTGTACCTGTTACCCCTTGTGCTGTCACTGGCCACCACCGAGAAGAGTTTGGCCCCATCTTCTTTGCTCCCCTCAGGTATTTATACCTATTGATCAGATCCCCTCTCAATCTCTCTTCTTAAAGAAGATTTAAGCTGAGCTTGGAAGCTCCAAGGAGGAAACTCCTCCTTGATCCATAAAACTCTTAAGAAAGCTCATAAAAACTAGATCCATCTAGAAGCATTTCTTTATTCATCTGCTTGTGTCAAGAGAGTTGAAAACTTGAGATATAGCTCTGAGAAAGAGATTTTTTTTTTTTGGCGTTCAAATGATCTTTAAATATGACTTGTATCTAGCTGTACCTTGTATTTTAATGCCTGTGTTCTGTACCACTTGTGAGGAGCACAGCCTCTGGTCAAATTTTGTCACAATTACATAAGTGAATAAGGAAAATGAGGATAAAAAAACTTCAAAAAATGTAGCATTGGTGGTAAAGGAGAATGGTTTTAGTGTAATGACTTTAGTAATTGGGCTTTTATTTGTAAATGGTTTGATTGAATTACTGTTTGCTGCTGATGAATTCTCAGGACCACCTGATTCTGTGACTTGTGGTTTTTCTTACTTTGCTCCAGGTTCTTGTAATTAAACTGAAGTACTTCATTTCCTTCTATTCTAAAGCCAGTACATCGCACACCGAAAAAGGGCATCAAATAACTTAAGAGCAGCAAGATGAGACTTTTTTTGTGAACTGTGGTTACAGCTTTTATTTGTACAGCAGACTAACTTCTCCCTTTGGATTCAGGCATAATGTTTTGAAGTATCTGGTATTTGTGCGCACTTCTCTCTGGAATATCAACTGTACTGTGAAAATGATTTAGTTTTATCCAGAGGTTTAAAAATCAGAGACCTGAAAATATTATCATCTTTATATGGTTCTGAAAGTGCATTTCAACTTCAGAAATGAGCTCACGCTTGGTATAATAGACCTTAAAAAGGGAATTAAGCTTTATGGAGCGTATGCAAATCTTCATGTGGTGCATTTAGTGTGAATAACCTGTGTGAGAACATCAAGGCAAATGCTCTGATTCTATGGCCATGGAAATTGGAGATTTCAGTTACAGGGCAAGAAAAACAACGTGCCACTGCTGGTCACGTAGAACATCAGTTCATTAAATTTTGACTAAATTTGATTTTTTTGTTTTGTTTTGTTTGTCTTTACATCTTGCTTGCTTGATTATTCTAATAAAATAAAAGACTGTCTTTTGCAGTCAGGGCCCCAAATGCACACCACTTCAGTGGCCCTAGGAGAGAGTTTTCAAGACTCTTTCCCTCTGGTACTGACTTCTGGGCAGTCTGATGGTGGTGGTGAGGACCAGGAAGAGGAAGACAGATGAAAAGACTTGGTTGGAAGCTCCTGCTGTAAAGGCAGCTCGCATAACTTGCCTAGGGGATTCAACAGGGGTGCAGGACTGAAGCTTGGGCTTGACTGAGGATGACTTATTTAAGTGTAGCTCTGCCTTAATCAGTAATAACTCAGCTGTGTGTGCCCTGGTTTGTAGCCAGAGTCCTCACTAGGGACTCAGTGTAACCAGTATAACTACTACTAGTATAGCTACTACTACCATGTCACAGCAAAGGAGTGCCACATAGCTCGTGGTGTTTGCTGCTCGTCCTTGGGACACACTGCGTCTACTACTCTTCTTTTGCTGGCTAGAGAGGGAATCCAGGCAGACTATCTCACTTAAGCCAGCTGCTTTTCTGTCTCTTGGGTTGGCTGCTGAGGTTAGTCCCAGCCATTTGCCGTGCCTGAACAGCACAGGCAGCTGAGCCACTTTCCAGTCAGTTCCTCAGCTGCTACTCTTCAGAGCATATGGTTGAATGGAATTGCCAATTTCTGATTACTTTAAGACCTCGTACTGTCACCCGGGGCAGTTCAGGACGTGAGTGATGAGCAGTCCAGACATCCAGACAGGGTGACTGCTGGAGGGCTCTGAATCCATCAGCTGTTCCAACCCTGCTCATCGATCAGGTCATTGGGCACCTAAAACTGGGTGGCATGAATACCTCTCAGGGCACACTATGCACAGAACCAACACATTGTCACCTTTGTAGTGTCCAAGCACAGCTTTCTGTTTTCAGCTTTAACTACTGCTTTTCTTTTAACAGTCCCTACTTAATAAACATCTGCAATGATTTATAATTGGATCTACAAATCCATTTCTAATGGTTAGACACATGAATTTCAACAGTTGCTTCCCTAAGGCCGCATTAGTCAACATAAGCTCAGACTGATATGTAGACTTTTTTTTCTTTCTTCAAGACTCAGAAGGAAGTGTAAAAATTTTATGATGTTGCTTTAACGAGGTCCACTGGGATTTGAGATTATTTATCTAAGCCCTTATTAAAGACAAAAATCTTTTCTATGTTTAGCCAAAGAAAGCTTCTCTTCAGACAGTGCAGTACACTTCAAAAAGGAAGGAAATGTGATAAAAGCAGAACTGAAATTATGGAGAAAAATATGGAGATTCTTAGTCTGTTTTGTTACCCCAAAGCCAAGGTTAGTATTATTAAAATTAGTAGTTTAAAAAACAATGTAGTGACAGTAGCATGAATGTTAAGACCATTTCACTAAATGGTGGAAAAGCTATCATTTATAGAAGGAAGTTCTATGTGACACTGAAGCAAAAAGCAGAAGATGAAAGAAGTCTGGCTCCTCCTTTAACAGAAGGATTAATGCTCCTATACAATTAATAATTTTCTAACTTTACTCTTCAGCACTCAGATTTTGATGTCCCTTTCATTTTTCACACACTCTGTTCTTTTCTAGGGAGTTTTTGCTCTTGCATGGCTCTGCTGGACCTCATCTCAGCATCCCCCTATTGCCTTTTCCTGGAAACTATAAAAGGAGGATTAAATGGGGATGTATTTTGCTGGGATACTATATATTCAATTCCCTTTTGTTTTCTTTCAGTAATTAGGAAATGAAAGAATTTCAAAGGACTTGAAAAATGGCAAATCTGATCTAAAAATCAAATGATTCAATTATAAGAATTGAGGTCAGGCTTTTTAGGAGAAGGATTTTCAAAGAAGCCACAATGTGACCTGTAAAAAGTTACAAAAGTTTACATTCCTTTTTTCCTCCCCTCATGTTGGGAAAAACTGAGCAAGCTGTGTATATAGAAAAAAATGTACTCTAAATTTAAGTGTACTCTTTCTCCTTGAAAGAATTAGCTAGTCCTTCTTGTTTCCGGACTTATATATTAATAAATATCCACACTACTTCGTTCAGTTCTCCTTTGGGAAGCTCTACCGTTTTGATTCTTAGTTAATTCAGTTACTTAAAGATCAAGACTAAATTTAAAGTTGATTTGCTCTTTCTACCAAAAGCCTCTTAGGCACCACCTCTGCCAGCATTTCGGAGCTAATGTGTTAATTCCATTTTGTAGATTGTGCAGAAGGGTTGCTGCAGCACCAGTAGGAGCTGGTGTTGCAGTTGCTTTAAATGGAGCTCAACACTTCTGCAGGTGTGTCCAGGTCTCCCTGTCCAGACCATTCTAGAGTAAATCTCTCCTCAGAACTGTTTTTTCTTGTGCTGCATAGAGTTTCTTAATGCTGCTTATTTTCTGTAATTACCTAAGGGTATATGTTACTCATGAAAAGCTGAGTTTTCTATGGTGCGTGTTAGCCTTATTTGGAACTGTGACTGGGAAAGTACCCTTCCTCTTCCCTGCAAAGGCACCCATTTGTCAAGGCTTTCTTATAACTAGCTCGGAAAAGGTGGACAAAGAGCTTCCTTGGGGAAAAAAATTAAATTCGCTTGCAAGGTCACTCGATGCAGAGCAGGCTGTGGGAAAATTAGCTGTACAAACCCAAAGTCATTGAAGAAAAATGTAAACTTGAAGGTAGCTGGGCATATATTCCCATTTTTACTGCGGGCATCCTGAATATTCTATAAAGGGTTGTTTAACCTTCATCTGTATATTTTAGGCTAATGCAAATAACCTTGAAGCAGCATGTGCCTCTGTCTTTCCCCTGTGTAGGAATAACAGAAGAGCTTCGTCTCTTCCATCCTGTCTTCCTTCATGAGAAGTAATGAAAACATATTTTAACATCATCATGTTCAACTTACTTAAGGTGGAGTCATTCGGTCAGAATATAAAACTCCACTTTAAGAGACTCGATGACTATAATCTGTAACCTTAAACAAATGTGTTGATTCTGAGTCTTCCTGTTGTATTTTGATTGGAGAGTCTAACCTTTGGGAGGAAAAGAAAGGAGAGTCCATGAAATTAGTTATCTTATAAGAGTTTGGTGGAAATGTAATGCAGGAGAGAGCCGAGAAATGTTGCATGTCTTTCCTTTGGGGGTTCTGCCTGGCATCATGATGCCTGTAGAGAGGCTGAGATGATCTGTTGTGTCAGTGCACACACAAGTAGAAGGATGCTTACTGCGTGTACGGAAATAAAACAGCATTTTCCAGCCCACTGAGGCTAAAATAGAGAGGAGACAGCATAGTACTTGCTTAACTTTATTTGCTTTCTTAGTTGTACTGAGAGCAGGGTAATGCTGGTGTCTCCAAAATGGCACCATCTTCAATACACTGTCATAGAATCTGAATCGCACACAGAATCATGCCCGTGGTGAAGTGTATGTGGCAGGCTCTGTTTGTCCTGCTGGTTACCCACACCTTCCTTTTCCCAATGCTTGCTTTAAAGGCAATGAATGATTTTAATTAAACTTAGAGAATAAAAAGCTTTAATGATATTTTCCTCAACTTCTGTGGAACAGAGAGCAACACAGAGTAGGGCAACCTTGTTAATATCCCTGCCGAGAAATAGCTGCAGCCTGAACACAACTTTTATAAAACTTTAGAGAATCCATTGAAGAATAGTCACCCTGTGGGAATCCAGATTTCAGTGATTTATCTTGAATTACTTTGCATTTACATCATTCCCATTAGCAATTACTATGGAGTAATTATTACATAGTGCTTTTTGATAGTAATAGTATTCACAGAGTGAATGCTGTTTGAGGAGATGTACTGCCATTTGCCCAGGTTAGAGCCCTGATCCCTATTTTCTGCATGTCTGAAGTGTAGGAAGAAGTGACAGGGAGGAGAAACCAAACCTCAGCATTTGAGTGTTCTATTAATGTGTGCTGGGAAGGGAAACTTTTTAGATCCATGGTGATGTGGCTCATATTTGATGCAGTGCTTAGCAGGACCTAAGTCTGCATTTTAGCAGTATGCCAAAAGCATGCTGCTCTGGGTTCTTTGCATCCATCTCAAGCACAATAGTCTATAGTTATTGCTACATGTTAGAGAAATAATGAACCATCTGTTTTAATTTAGAGTAAGATGTATCCAGGAAAGAATCAAGAGGTGGAAAGGAGGAAGAAAAGTATTTTAAGGAACTGGGGCCACTGTGGTGAATTGTTCCTCAGCAGTAGTCTGGCTACAGCACTCTGTTGCTTTCGGGCAAAATTATTGGACTTCTTTCTACCTAGGATACAGTGAGTAATTCAAAAGTTCAGCTTAAAGCTTTAGCATAGCCATTAAAGTCGCACATTCTAAAGCAATGTCCATGCAGTTTTGATGAGAGTAATTTGCTTCTCCTGTTAATAGGAGCACATTGCTATGCTGCTGAGACTGAGAAGTCTGCAGTTGTGTTGTTCTTAGCGACTGTGCCTGCTGTTTGTGTGTGGGGTGGATGCCCAAGAGCAGTAAGAGCAGACTTCAACCAACACCCCCCAGGAGCTAAACTTCCCTGCTTTTGTGTCTTTGTCTGAGGATTTGTAAACTAAAACAAAGTGTGAGTTGCACCCAAATAAGTAAAAAATGATACAGGGGATTTTTAAAAAGCTAATTCAAGGAAACAGACAGAATCTGTTGAAATCTGTCTTCCGTAATTTCTGTTTTGTCTACATGTACTTTGGTGCATGAACCCAGATGGAGTTCTCATTTCTCTATGGGCTTATTCCTCAAGGTCAGATGCTGTAAAGCAGAGCTTCATTTTAACTGATGAATTTTTTTCTGAGATTTTCTACTTTTATAGCTTCTGTTTTTGCCACAAAATGTTGATGTTTTTGCAGATGAACGAAGAAAGTCTTTTCCTCCCTATGTGCAGTTACTGTTGTGGATTGGCTGTGTGCATACAGCTGCCTGTGGTACCGTTTTGCTCTTTGGTGTTGCTGGTAGAGCATGTCCTGGGAAGTACTAGGCAGGGTTGCAATTTTATATCCAAGGTCAGTTCCCTCAAAATTAGAATTCCTTGTTTTCTTCATTCTACAGTTGCCTATTTTTGCTTACCTGGTTCTCGAACTAAATAAAGATGGTAATATCTTAACTGTACCCACTGGCCATCTGGAGCATCTTCTGTGTGTGTTCTGAGTCCTGTTATGAATTTTAAGTATAGTATATTCGTGTGTGTGGTCCCACATGTCTAGGTGGCCCATTGAACATAAGTCGGCCTTGCATGTTTTTGCCTGGTTTAGCTTTTCATACATTTATTTGAAGTATTATGAATTGTCAGCATAAAGGTTCTGGTCAAGCTGAATACCTACTGATCCAGTCCTGTGACATTTAACCTTTATTCCAGTGGTTCTTGATGCTAAATTTCTGTTTTCCTCTGTAGATACTGTACAACTGGGGCTCTTTTGCAGTGAGATGAAAATATTTTGTGAGTGTTAAGGTTTATAACTTAAAATCAGTGCTTTTGAAATTACATAGCAGCTACCTGTAGGAGGGAAGACAGCGTGGAAAAGAAGGTATTGCACAACAAAAAATCTTTGGTCCAGAGAAGTATGTTGAGCATTTACTCGGAATTTATATGTTCCTTGGAGCATGTATCTACTGGAGAGGATTCAGCTCTATAGATGTATTTTCACACAAGAAGTTGCAGTAGGTGGAGGTAGCGTTCTGTGCTTCAGAGTAATAATATTCTAAGCAATCAGCTGTGCTGACATGGTATCCTGATGCAGTTGCTTGGTTTTCAGCCTTTTTTTTTTTTTTTTTTNTTTTTTTTTTTTTTTTTTTTTCTTTTGCACCTTGTGAGGTGTCAGAGATAGTTCGATGGTCTAAACAGAAGCCTTATTTGTACTAATAAAACTTTTAAAAACAGCAACAAACCTAGCATTGTTTTATTTAATTAAATACAAAAGGATTGAGCCTAATGAAATGTTGGGGGGCATGAGATTTAAAAAAAAGAGAGAGAAAGAACTGGACCTGTGCTTTGCAGGTTGTGATAAGCAACTTTTATTTCTCTGTCTGATTACCCTTTGATAACATAAAATAATTGCAGTATGTTGAGAAGTAGTAAAATAATTTAAAATACAAAAATTAAAGAAAAATGTAGTTGAGATTCATCTGCAATTGCCTAACACAAACAAAATAGTCCAATATATTTTAGCATGAGGTATTTGATTTATTTTCCACTTAGAAATGAGAAAAATATGTGTAGAAAATCTCTTTTAAATCACAGAAGTGCTCACTGAAGCAAAGAGCATAATTTTACTTAAAAGCCCCTTTGAAATGTTACAAAAATATTCTTCTCTTTTTTTCCTATGTAAGTTGCTCTGAAAAAATAGTATGGCAATGAGCAGATGGCACTTTGGGGAAGTTGAACTTGAATTTTCATCATAATCCTTTCTTATTAGTTTTAAATAATTTGTCCTTTTCAAGTAGTGACACCCTGAAAGTTCAAGCAGGGCTTGCATTTTCTAGGGTGTGGTGTTTTAAACATGCTGAATTGTTCTGATAGTGGATTTCTAGATGGTTTGTTTTTTACCAGTCTCTAGAAGTGCACAGTGACTCTACTTGAAATATGTATTACCCAAAGAAAAGACAAATTGATAATAAGGATTAAGTGTGTATATATACATATGTGTTTCTAAAACGTATCAGTTACTTTTTTAAGAACGCTTTACTGGAAAGAATATTTAAGACTAAGTTTGCAGATACACAAGCAGTTTTCATCCTGTCTCCGTGATGATTCCCTGAGAAAAACGCAAGTTTTAATATTTAGAGATAGAGCAAGGGTCAGAGAACTTCTTTTTTTCGCCACTGTGTTCAACTGCATGAAATCTAAAATTGCAGCTGGCCGTGTGGCTTCCTGGATTATGGGTTTCTGTCTTCTTCCTTCCCTTGGCATGTTGCATTACTTTTGTTCATCTCCTTCCAAGGACACCAGTGAGTCCTATTTCCCTTCCTCTCTTCATTAATCTTAAGAAAGGTTTTATACCTGCTGATTTGGGATACCATGCCACAGTTAAGATCCCTGGGAAAGTTTGTTTGAAAAATCAAATAACATTCCCAACTATTGTAAAGGAATAACTAACTGCCTTAAAACAAGACAAGAGATGGCTGTTTCAGAAGAGGAGCAGTGTTTTGATTCTGTAAAGAAAGTTTTCTAAAGGAATTTGGTGTAGGCTGTGGAAGAACTGCATTCTTAGTACTCCATGTTATTTAAATTTTGGCAAGGGTTTAGTAGCTAATGACTGTGCATTGATTTTTATGTCATTTTCAGATCATTGCATGGATAATTAAAAGTATAAATAACTTAGCCTTCTGGCATATTAAGTATATAGACACATCAGCTACCATAATTTATAATTGTTTTTAGATTAAATCATTTTTAAGAATAGTCATTTAATTTAGCAAGTTTGTCCTTTGGTTCAATAAAGTCATCTGTCACTTAAGAGCTGTAGTTCATGAAAGGAGCTGCTTTAACGTTCAGTGAACTCTAAGAGTCAAGGCTGAGCCTCTGTCAGTTTTTTTAGCAGATTTGTCAGCATTTCAGCTCCAAATGTCGTGAAACACTTGACGGAAACTACCAAAAGTTAGCTAGGGCATCAGAGTTTCACTGAATCAAGTGTTTCACGACATTTGGAGCCTAAATGCAGAGCACGTTTCCTTGGGGTGTAGCTACTGAAGACAAATTAACCTGGTGCCTTGGTGGTAGCAGAGAGGAGTACTCTAGGTAAGAGCTTTTTCATTTTCCAGTTATGATCTACTTAGCCTGCCATAGGTTAATATGTTTATACAAGTAGCCTGGTAAATCTGAGGTGGTAACAGAGATGCTCGGGAAAGGGGCTTACCTGGCACTCTGGAAAGGCTGTCTATTTTCTCTGTTGCTGAGACAGTTGTACTTTGGATGAAGCTTTGTCCATGGTGGAGGATGATTTTGTGAGAAAAATGGTCCTGGTATCTGCAGAAGGGGCAAGAATGCAGCTTTCCCTGAATGAAACACCAGCTGGTGAAAGTGCAGTGCAGTTTCTCAACAACTTGCAAGAGTCCTGCTAATTTTTCCTGCCTTCACAGAGTTCTGTTGCTTCACTGACATGCTGTGAATATGTATTTTTTGTGAAGACTTTTAGGGCATTACAGGCAGGTGCCATAACCAAATGGATGACTACTTGTCTGCTTGTGTGTACAGACAAGCAATGATGAAGTAAATGATTTGTAATTTTTCGTGCCTTAAACTTTGCTTTTAAGGGCGGGAGTTTCAAATCATACTGTGACTTATGCAGCCATTGTAGCCCTCCCAGGGGCATAGAGCAATTCCTTAATGAGCAGCAGAGAGGTACCTCTGAGGCCTCAAAAGAGTGAGTCAAATGCGCTTGCCTGAGCGCCCTGTGATCAACTGCTTGTGCTACAGCTTCTGAGCTGTTCCCTTCCAGGTTCATCTGGGCAACTGCTCCCAGGCTTGCTCACCGCTGCACCAACAACCAATTGGGTACGTTACGCTTGCCAGTAATCCTTCAATCTAGGGAGTTCCAATTGCCCTGGATTTTCCTTTATTATTTTTTGAGTAGCTTTTAAAATATCCTGCTGTTTATTTTTTGTTATTATTATTTTATTATTTCACATATTCCTATAGGAATCTTACTTTCTTAGTATTTCTTGGATTATGGAAATGTGGCAGTCGTGCTCTAATCTCCTCCTTCAGATGGTCCTTTCCTCAGAATGTTGAGAAGTACAAAATGGAAATAGTCTTAACCTTTCATCTTTGTTTCTTATTTGTTTTGAATGCTTTATGAGCATTCACAAATGTACTGTAAACACCTTAAGTAATTTGATTAGTATTCATCGCATGTACTATTCTTATTCTCAAAATCAAAGTTATATGAAAGTCTTATTTATGTCTCATTATGGATTAATCTTATGTTTGTTGTATTTTTGTGGACCAGCCTAAGGTATATGTTGCAGCTGGAACAGAAATGATGAGATTAAAGTATTATTTCAATCTAGAGGGGCTGCATCTCAAGTTCAGTTGTCACCAGGAAGAACTCTGACTCTTGCCCTCTCTGGAGATCAGTTTTGCTTTCACCAACCTGTTTTCCCAGCCGAAAGCTGTAGGATTGTGGGTTCTTTGTTTTTTTGGGTTTTTCTCCAGTTGTCCTCAATCCAGACAGTGAATTGTATTAAGTAAAAGGATCAAGTTTCTCAGTCTGGTTCACTTGTTAGAAAGTTTAAGAGGCTGTGAAGAATGTTTATTGTGTGGATAATGACATATTATTGAATTTATGTTAATATTGTCTTGAGTAAACATTACTTGTTTGTCCAATGTGAGTTATGATCCATCAGCTGCTGTTCTTCTGTGGATATGTCTCCACTACTCAGATACCAATTTTCAGGAAAACATCAAACTTTTCAAAGCCCAACATATACTAGATTGTAGGAAAATTCATCTGAAAAAAGTTCTGGGAGGGGAGTGGATAACAAAATGGAAAGATGGACAAACAGGCACAATGATTAGGGTGATGAGGATCTTCCTGATGATGAGATTGCTGGCAGGCTTAACTGAAATTGTGGCAGTTCATAGATGTGGATTTAATGTCCTATGAAAAAAATCACCTTGACATACCCTTTTCTTAACTCATATCCTGTTCTTAGCTTGGATTCTTCTATTATGTTTTATTACATCTTGCTGTTTTAAAGTTTGGTTCCTAAACCTGACTCTCATCTCCTTCAAACACTGTCAAGATGTCGAGGTCAATATTTAGCGATGAGCTTTTATTTGTCACAAAGTCAGTCTGAAGTAGGTATGCACTCTCTCACCCATAATGATTTAGGGAATCTGTGTAGAGTTTATTGATTATGTGTAATACTGAAGCTCACAATATTTGGAAGTTGCTCAAGGCCTCTTTGCAGGGTAGAAAAAAATGAATGTTTTCTGAAGGAAGAGCATTAAACAACCTGGGTTGCTGTGGTTAAGTTATTTCTGGAGGCAGAGCTGTGTCTCCTTCACCACTACTAGCCTCCCCTTCTTCCAAGTGGTAAGTTGTCTTACCTGCCCTATGATCCTATTAGCCAGTGTTGCCAACTCTGTTCTTTGGGAATCGTCTTGCCTCTCGCCTTTACTCACAAAAGCAGCAGGTCTGGCCTGCTCAGTTTTCCTTTATGGGAGGCTAGAAGTGAAGGTTCATTGCCGGAAAGCAAGGGAAAAGAGCACATGCAAGTCCTGCTTGAATCCAAAGTCAGAGTCCTGCTGGGTTCTTTCCNCAATCTTAGCAAGGGAAAAGAGCACATGCAAGTCGTGCTTGAATCCAAAGTCAGAATCCTGCTGGGTTCTTTCCAATCTTAATTTTATTTATTTATTTATTTTTTTTAATGACCAGGACAGCAAGATGCAGCTTTGTGTACATGGCTGAGGAACTTTCAACCAGATCTGCATGTTGACAGACAGGGCAGTTCAGGAGTAAGCACTGTGCTGACGGGCTGAGTTGTCCTCCATGAGTGCTCACTCTCCTAAGGAGAAATCCCAACATATCTGCCTCTTTTTGTAAATATAAACAAGCAATCCTCTCTCCTGCGCTGGAAATGAGGGCTCTCCATATACAAAGTAAAGACAGACACTGTAAAACTAAGATGTGAAAAAGTGAGGCTTTTTTAAGCAGAGAGATTCTCTCTTCTACAATGAAGATTGCAGAAAAAATATTTTAATAGCTCGACTGAATAAGAGTAGTGAAGAAGAACAAAAAGGAGTATCCTCTAATGAAATACTAACTGCCCACAAAAACTTGTGTTAAATGCTGCAAAAGGAGAAGATTTAAAGAGCAATTCCAAATGAGTGTTCTTGGACTAGTAAGTGCTAGAACACACATGATTTGTTTATTCTAAAGGAACACACTGGAATTGTTTCAGGAAATACTCATAGCTAAGCCATTAATAAGCAAGAGCTTCAATATAATTAGGTTAGATGTCTTTATGGCAACAGTCCTCCCCCAAAATAAAACAACAGCCAGAAAAAAAGTCTCTAGGGCAGTGTCAGTGCTGTAGAAACTGGGCTCTAAAATGAGGAGGCAGCTCCAAAAGATCCTGATTGTAAGTGCTAAGTTGTAGTGGTTGTAACATTTAGAATATTGTCTGGAGTCCTGAAAAGCTTCTTTGCAGTAAGGGTGCTGGTCTGTGGAAACACCTCCCCTTAGCACATCACCTACGATCTTCAGCTTCTCTGAGGGTGTTTGGCGGTGCCCGCATGCTGCTATAGTTAGACTTGCTGATCTGTGAAAGACGGAAAGCTCCACTTTTAATGACTTCACCTGAACTCACTTCTATCACCAGACAAACTTACCAAAAACGTAGAATAAAGGCCTAGTAAGGGACATAAAGTAAGTTTTTAATTGTAGGTATGGAAATCTTTATCTTTTCTTAATCTGAAATATAAAACTCATTTCTGGATTACAGTTAAGGAGACGCCGTTGTCGCTACCTGCGGGCCAGTCGTTGTGGCCTCACTTTACCTTAGCCATCCTGCTCTTGTTAAATTTCCTGCTTCCTTTTAATATTCAAAAAGAGTTTGGGACTTAAAGGCCCTTAATTAGGACTTTTATTCATCAGTAGTCAAAATACTGTAACTGTTCCCTTTCCTGTCCTACCAGCAGACCCTTTATGTGTCTTAAAAAGTCATTTTTTTGCGTGACTTTAAAAGTCAAATCACATCTTTCACATTATGAAGGCTGTTACTGTGCACCAGGTTTTGACCTCTCTTTGGTGTGATATCAGCTGTGAGTAGAAACCTTGTATAATGGACTGCCACTAAGAAGGCCAGAAGCTACCTAGCCTGGACAGCCTCCCTCCTTCCTCTTCCCTCCAAACTGTTCTAAGCTCTTAATAGGAGCTAATAGGGACCCATTTGCTGTGATGAGATCTGAGAAAGACATGACATGTTTGGTAATTTAGAACTGATAGATCTATCTCTGTCTTATTGTGGATTTAGAAAAACAATAAAAGTCCTTCTCTATTTTCTGAAGGAGGTGGAGGCTTCTCTGACCTTGTGTGCATTATGTGGCTTCCTGTGTATTGAAACAAAACTGCATTCCTGCTTACCCAAGAAAAGAGGAGGAAATAATGGTTAAGAAAAAAAAATCCAGTTAAAATTCAAGACGCCAGTTTAAGACAAATGGATGCAAGATCAATATGACTGCCTACATGAGAAGTAAAAAAACATGATTATTTGAGTTGATCGTGGTGAACGCTATCTGATGGGGAATTGCCAGTGGCAGTTCAGATTTCATTCAGAAATATTGTTCGGAACAATCCACTTGTGTTTCTAATTCCAAGCTTGATATACACTAAACTTTCCAATCACATGATGTATCTTTTTGTAAAATGGGTGGTAAAAATGAAGTACTCCAAATACAGCTTGTAGTTTCATGCTTGTCAGTGACTTTTACAGACAAAATGTGAAGAGAATTTTTTATCACAAACTATACACCTTTCTAATATTTATTTGGAATTTGGGTATTAAATATATATTTTAAGGTAATTCATTTTTTGTTTGTTTGTTTTTTAACTTGCAGCCTTGCTGATGCATGGGAAGATGATATTGGAGTTCATCCTTTAACATATCCATCAGAAACGTGTTTGGAATTACTGCTAATACTGGGTTTGAGTACCAGCTCTCTGCCACCTTCACTTCGTTGCATGAATTCTTTCCGGGTAAGGAATTGCTGTTTTTTCCAGTGTAAAGGTGCTATTTCGAAAGAGAAGAGAGACCTCTGGATACTGATAAATAACTTTAAAGATAAGCCTTTATTTCAAGAGTTGCTTGATTTCCCTTAAAATATTGTAATGGAGACTTTTTTTTTTTTCAGTTATATTTAATTTGAAACAAGTCAGGAGATGTCACTGGGTTTTTAAACAGAATATCACTGTTTAAGTTAAATTGTATGTTCAAATATATATCCTCAAATTTCCAGACTTAAGCCTGAATACCTAGAATCATTCGATTCCATTGAAATGCGCTATTATATTAAAAAAAAAAGAGAACTTTCTTGTCTTCAAAAAAAACCACTTAGCTGAACTAAAAATAAATATTCAGAGTGGTGAAAACCTTTGAGTAATGGGACTAAGTGTTCAAGCCACTATATAACTTCAGGAGCGAGTGAAGCATTCAGTTTGTACAGAGGGTTCTGCAGCAAGTTACTGCTGATGTTCTGACATTCTTGCCAGTCACACAAATTCTTCTTCCTATAATTCCCAAATAAAACCACTGTTAATGGTATGATGCTAAGACAGTCTGTGTGTTTTTGATCATGTTTCTGAACACTTTAGATTTCTACAAACATAATATACAGACAGCTGTAATTCATCCTGATAAAACACAGCAGCTCAGCCTTTTTATGAGACTTTTGTCTCCCACATAGTTACTAAGTCAGCCAATTATTGATAGAAATCTAAATCCATCAGATGTTGGACAGAAAAAATATCTAAATTTGTGTTTATTATTTGCAGCTACATGAGAATTGTCATTGTGGTAGAATTGAGTGTTGTTCAAAGAGTTTATTGCAAGAGATCTTAACAATAAGCTGCCTCTGCGCATGCTCTGAAATTGTAATTAAGGCAAGAGACTATTTAGTTTGTTTTTCACTAACATCTCTTAGGAATATAATCTTAATGTAGAATTTGGAGGAAGAAACACCATGGTCATAAAATCAAATGATTTTAAGAGATGCACATTGTTGTCCACCTGCTGGAAACACACCTAGATGTTAGAAAATAAATATGCAACTTCACTGTTGTCATCCTTTGTATCTTCTGAACTTGAAAACAGGGGAGCTGCAACCTGTGAACTCCTTAGGTAAACAACAGGTGTTGATCACTTCAATCATTTCAAAATCATGATAGCAGAGCAAGACTACAAAACTGCAATTTTCAAAAATTGGTAAATGGTAGCTCTTCATGCAATTAAAAATATGTGCTTCTTTTTATAAAGTGACCATTTCAGTTGCCTAATGTAGGAGAACGCATTTGTTGTCCATTACATTGCTACTAATCTGTGGTGAAATCTTTCCCATGCAGTTTGTGATAGGTTAAATAGCTGGAGCCACATGTTTTGTTGTTTCTGCATGTAGCGAGCCTGAGGTTGTGCAGTTGGGAGGTCTTCTGATTCTTGCCTCGGCAGAGTTAGGAAGTAACAAATGCCTGTGAACTCATGCAGATGAGAGTCAATAAATTCAAGAGTAATCTTTACCTCAGAGAACAGAAAACTTCACAACATTTTTTCCCTCATGTCAGAATCTTTATGACTGTACCTGAGTGCTGCTGGATCATGTTAGCTTCATGATGCAACCTTTGGAAGAGAACCATCATCTCGAATGTGAACAGCACTTGGCCTAGCCCAAGCACAAGTTGGTGGTAGCCATAGTTTCTGAACTCTCATTTGTTTCTTCTCACCTCTGACTTAACAGATCAGTCAAACTTAAAGTTCAGTGGAACCAGTGAGGGCTTAGTTTAAAGCAAGTGTAATAGAAGTGCTTTGCTGGACTGGTGCACTGTAGAGAACATTTTCCAGTAGTGACCTGCTTGAATCTTAATTTTCCTGTCCATAGGGCAAGGTATGACAATGTCCAACTGCTATAATCTTGATTAAGAAAATGATTTCACAGTGAAGATGCTATTCATCAGTTTAAGGTGATTCCTAGGTACTACTTTTAGAGCAACAAGCAAGGGAGATTCACAGATTTTGACAAGGCAAAATTCTGAAACCCACTTTCACTGTGGATTTTTTTCCAATGTGTGAAACGTTCCCATATTTCTACTTTCCTTACCAGATGGTCTATATCGGCCAGTGTTTGTCCTAGAGGGCAATTGTAGTCCAGAAAATAATTATTTATTTGTGTAGGTTGTTTAGATCTAAGTTTTCAAACAAAAAAAGCCATGAAGCAGAAACAAAAACTGCTTGGTCTCTTCACTAGTTCTTTACAATGTGCAGTCAGCTTTATCAAGAGGCATTTTTTTCTTGCTTGCTTCTTTGTATTGATATTCACCCTTTTGTACAGCAAATAATAAAATAGTATGTCCTACTTTTTCTGTGTTTTTCTTGGAAAAAGTTGACAAGATCTGTGGGGAACTTGAACGTTATTAAATTATGTTGTTACCTGAGCATAAGATTTGTCTACATCCAAAGTATTGAAGTAAATTTTGAGTCAGGCAGTGGGTAATTAAAGGGCAGCAAACAAAGACTGTGGTACTTTGTATGTCTTAAAGGATTCAATGGCAAAAATAGTTGCTCACTTGTTTGGTAGATCTGCAGTGGTATAGAAAATTGTGTTGATTTCTTTTTTTAAAAAATGTGCATTGTATTTGAAAAGAACCACAGAGTTTGCTCTTGTACCCCTCGGTGATGTTTCAAGTGGCGATCGTCTTAGAATCACAGAATCATAGAATGCCTAAGGCTGGAAGGGACCTCTAGAGGTCATCTAGTCCAACCCCCCTGCACACGCAGGGCCACCTAGAGCACGTGGCACAGGGCTGCATCCAAGCGGGTCTTGAAGATCTCCAGAGAAGGAGACTCCACAACCTCTCTGGGCAGCCTGTTCCAGGGCTCTGTCACCATCACTGTCAAAAAAAAATTTCCTTAAGTTCCTGTGGAACTTTTGATGCTTCAGTTTGTGGCCATTTCCTCTGGTTCTGTCGGTGGCTGCCAGTGAAAAGAGGTCAGCCCCATCCTCCTCACTGCCTCCCTTGAGGTACTTATAGATGCTGATTAGATCCCCTCTCAGCCTTCTCTTCTGCAGGCTGAACAGGCCCAGCTCCCTCAGCCTCTCCTCATAGGGCAGATGTTCCAGGCCCCTGATCATCCTCGTGGCTCTGCACTGGACTCTCTCTAGCAGCTCCACATCCCTCTTGTACTGGAGGGCCCAGAACTGGACACAGTACTCCAGATGTGGCCTCACCAGGGCAGGATCACCTCCCTCGACCTGCTGGAGACGCTCCTCTTAATGCATCCCAGGACCCCATTGGCCTTCTTGGCCACGAGGGCACACTGCTGCCTCATGGTCAACCTGTCGTCCACCATGACGCCCAGGTCCTCTTCTGCAGAGCTGCTCTCCAGCAGGTCGGTCCCCAGCCTGTCCTGGTGTCTGGGGTTGTTTCTCCCCAGGTACAGGACTGTGCACTTGGCCTTGTTGAATTTCATGAGGTTTCTTCCCGCCCAGTTGTCTAGTCTGTCCAGGTCCCTCTGGATGGCAGCGCAGCCCTCTGGGGTGTCAGCTACTGCTCCCAGCTTCGTATCATCTGCAAACTTGCTGAGGGAGCACTCTGTGCGTTCATCCAGGTCGTTGATGAATAAATTGAACAGGACTGGGCCAAGGACTGACCCCTGGGGGACTCCGCTCAACACAGGCCTCCAACTAGACTCCGCACCGCTGACCACCATCCTCTGGGCTCTGCCATCCAGCCAGTTCCTAATCCAGCTCACTGTCCATTCATCCATCCCACACCTCCGGAGCTTGTCCAGGAGGATGTTGTAAGGGACGATATCAAAAGCCTTGGTGAAGTCGAGATAGATGACATCCACCACTCTCCCCTCACCTATCCAGCTGGTCATCCCATCATAGAAGGCTATCAGATTAGTCAAGCATGATTTCCCCTTGGTTGAATCCATGCTGACTAGTCCTGAGCCCCTTCTTGTCCTCCACGTGCCTGCAGACAATGGCCAGTATGCACCGTTCCATCACTTTTCTGGGGATGGAGGTGAGGCTGACTGGCCTGTAGTTGCCCGGATCCTCCTTCTTGCCTTTTTTGAAGACTGGCATGACATTGGCCTTCTTCCAGTCCTCCTCTGTCTTCAGCAGAAGGCTGGAGACTGCAGCTGAACGTGTGATTCAAAATGCTGTAGGAGTTAAAAGGGAAAGGACTGAAGAAAGTGGCCAGAGTTGAGTGCTTTCCTTAAAGGTTAACTTTTTGGACACATAGTATAAGACTAGATACATCCCAACACGGCACTTTTTGTTTTCTGATGGAGTGTTTTAAGTTACATCATGTAAATGCTACTATATCTGTAGGTAGTTATTTGAAAATTGTAGCCTAACTCTTGAGATCATATCAGTAAAGCTTTAAAACACCTCCTTTTTTTAGTAGTTAGGGAGACAAAAATGATCTCACCCCTGTGTTTACCTTCCCTCTCTATTATATTGCTGAAGGCCCACATCTTTAGCTGGTGTATGTATGCTTTGGAATATATTTGGGATGTAAAAAGCATGCAAAGAAAATGTGCTTAGTTGCTAATCATCTCAGTAATAAACTCTGTTCTGCTTTGTGCTCTAGAAATGCTCTCCGGGAGTCACTTAACAGACTCCATATCTGTGCTGAAGCATAAATTATGTTTATTTTCCAACAGTGTGCTACTGCTTAGTAACATAATATTTGAAATCACTTTTCATTCGGGTTTGGCTGTGTGAAAATTTTTCTGTACAGTTGACTTCCCTGGGGCAACCTGGCAGAGAGGAGCCTCAGAAGACGTCTGGAACGTAGTTCCTTGTTGAGCTGAGGGGGAAGCTGCTCAGCACAACTAACGACTGAAATTCCCTTCCTTGTTAGAACTGACTGCCCCTTCGACGTAGTTGATGGACTTGGGCTCTTCAGTCTCATCTTGCCTGTGCCAAGACATTGGCATTTTTTGGTAGACTATAGAGAAAATCAGGTTGGCAAGTTGGTGTCTATAAATTCATGGGGACCAAAATGCATCCGAAGTTTTACTGGCTTATGACTGTTCCTGGGTTTGCTGGAGAGCTTGGATTTACAGTCCTGACTTCTACCTTCCCACACTTGTAATCCATCTCCCATACTAAGAAGGCCTAGGATCAAGCGATTGACTGAAGCACTTTATTTTTATCCTGGAGCAATGCAAAGAAGTGAGGTGGGAGAGAGGACCTGGATCCCAGAATTAATTCAAAGGTTTGAGAGTGTCCTAGCTCTGCATGATCTCACCCCTGTGTCCTCTCTGTTCAGCTCCCTTATACTGTACAGAAAGCAGGGTTACATATTAGATTCTGGATCCATCTGGCTCTCCTCTCACATGAGGTGACAGCTCTGTTCTTTAGGAATGACTGGACTTGGCTTTGTCTATCATGTACAATATACACATACATATACAGCATACACTGTACATATATACAAGATTTATAATACTTGGAGCTAGCTCCTACTTGAATTGCTCAGTTGCTATTTCTCAGCATGAAGTCTGGGCAAACACTCTAATGCTTAAGAGCTTCCAACACAAAACAGTTAACACGGGGAGATGCTTTGAATTGACAAGTAATCTCTGCTGTGTTTTGCTAACCTTATCTTGTCTGCCTCTGAATTCAGACACAGTGAAAAGAATGTCTTGGATATTGAATTTTTTATGATGATATATGGGGCTGTTCAGCATATTTTCTGCTGGTGCTGTTAGTATAGGAAACCAGCATTTTACTCCCAATATCAAATCTGTATTCATAAGGCCACAGTCTGTAACAGTGTCTCTCATAACTAGATAGATAATGTTTTTACTTTTGCAGTTGTCTGAAATTGAAAGAAGATTGTGTTGCAAGAACTGTGGAGCAGTTTCAAAAAAGAAATTTCTTTTTTTTTTTTGAAATAGCTCTTGATATTCTTTGGTGTGCCCCCCCCCCCAAAAATCCTTTTCCGTAGTACAACCTACATCAAGTGCAGAAAACTTACTAGAGTAGACAGATTTAGAGATATCAAAAAGCAATTTGCTCAGAGAATAAAAGAATTAGTAAAAACAATTGTCACTACAACTTAACGGTTCTAGTATGCACGTAGCTTGCTTTCAGATTCAAAAAAACTTGTGAAAGGCAAAATAAAAAAGTACTGCTTTCTGTCAGGTGTACCCCTTGTCTGAACTGAAATGTACTTTGACATTGAGTGGCTTTGTGGTATTAAGACTTACTTAAAAAATTCAAAATTAAGTTAACTTGAGATATGTTTCAGGAATTGAGGACAACTACAGTGCACCTGTGTCTTCTGACAGTTTTTCTTGAAGCAAGTAACTGAGAAAAATTTAGAATTTTAGTGCAATTCCTTCTGTTCCCTTCTGAGCAGCTGGAGCTGCGGAAGTGACACAGACCCAGATTCTGGTTATGCTGGATTCCATATACTTGGAAAACTGTGGGAAACAGCTTCACTTCTTCAAAATATTTTGGGATACAATGGTATAACAAATGAAAATAAGAAAAGGAAAGGAATGAGCTTTCAAAAACATGTGTCTTTAGTTCATTTAGCCCAGAAGGATTTTTCTGGAGGGGAGGGAGTCCATCATGTAGTATAATAGCATATTTTTCAGCCTTTTTTTACAGTAAGCTTTCTCTTAGGTGGTTGCTGAGGATCTCGCACAAAATGAAACTTAGGTTTGGATATGTATGTTTTGTTATACTTTATAGACAACAGATTAAATTCTTAGTTCCTTAGGGCTTTTTTTTGACTTCTGGCCTTTTTCTTTTCTTTCCTGAAGTTCCCATACTGTTTGTCTCTGAAATTTCTGAATGAGCATTGATGCTAATATGGCGAAACGGCCACAAGTACATTGCAGTCTCTGTTGGGATACAATCATTTCCCTTAACCTACCAGTTTTGCAAAATGAAAACTAGAGCAGGGAAACCAAGTGTAGTTAGTGTCAGTATCTATCAGCTATCCCTATTTCCCCTAGTAGCATTTTCATTAGTGCAGTTTAGGATAAAAATGCCTCCTATACTCCTTTTTTTGGCTTTGACCAACTCTGATGGATTGCTAAGATGACACAGGATGGCTTAATTTTGCTCTGCATGCTTTTGTAGTTGCTTCGAGAAACAAACCTTTTTCATATAGAAGTGATCTTAGAAAAAACAGACCCCTCCCAAATGTTTATATTTCATTTTACTTTACATCTGCAAATATGTGTGTTATTGTGAGGTAGACAGTATTGTGGAAATGTTTTTGAACTTGATTTCAAGCAATTTTTTCAAAAATATAGAGTAAGGGTCCAAGCCTTTTACAGTACTTGGCAAGGAGATGCATTTGTTAAAAATGCACACAAATATTTCACTGACTTTAAGAAAAAAGCTGTAATGTATGTATACAGAGTTTGTTTGCTTGTGCTTGTTCGCATTTACTAGAAATCATAACAACTTAAAATCCTGCAGAATAAGTGAAAAAGAAATGATGAAGTGATACTGAGCAAATGCTGACGGAAGCAAGCAAAATTAAAAGAATTACTGTTTCAAATACTAATTGGAATATTTCTTTGCAGATGATAGAGATTTCTAGGTTCAATTAAGAAATGATTGTCTTTTTTTTTTTTTTTTTTGCATCTGCTACTTAATTGCCCCTTATTAAGTTGATGTTCATTAAGCAACTCAGGATCTATTAGCCTGGGAGGATGCATTACACTGTAAGCTATCTTTTAAAAGTATCTCTAGATCTCTAGAGTGTTCTGTAGTATTTGTGTGAGTGTGTGAGTTACTGAGACTGTCCTTTATTTTTTTCTCTTTTACTTATTTATTTTTTTTCTATTTTGTAAGTCTCAGGATCTTGAGCTGAAACTGAAATATTTTATTATTTCAGTGCTTATTGGTGGAGGAGAGTTAGGGCTTTGGCAGCAGTGGTCCTAAAATGAGATTCATAATTGCTTATTTCTTTCCACTTCAGTATTGAAGAACTTCAAAGGGGGTAGAATATGGTCCTATCTGAAATATGGGCAGTTTTTATTTATTTATTTGTTTGTTTGTTTGTTTGTTTGTTTGTTTATTAAAAAAAGAACTCTCGGTGAGTAGCAGTGAGCATGTAGCACAGAGGTAGTTGCCTCCTCTAGAAATCATGTCCTGTGTTGCTGGAGAGAGAAGACCTGCCTGAGGAAGCAGTGCCACCTGCATGTGGTCTTGTCTGCCTGGAACAAGCAGCAACCATCTTCATTGGTTTCTTAAGAACTAAATATTTACTTGGTTACTGAGGAAAAGGACCCAGGGAATGAAGTGTAAAATCAGCACCTGCTAATACATTTCGCAGCAGTTTTCTTAGAAAGCATGCTGAAATGTCATTCACCACTTAGACATGAGTATAAGATGGATTGCAGAACTCCAGAACTAATGAGGAATGAGATGCCTGGTTGATACTACTCTTTTACTTCGTTTGCTTCTATTGAGAGAGTTCCGTCTTTCCAAAGTCATTCTGAAATCTGAAAAAAACAGCTGTATTTGTAATGGCCTAATTATTTAGTACTTGTGGCCTTAACATGCTATGAGACACAGACTGAGAGCTGGCATTCACTGTCAAGAAGTACCAAATTCCCAGAGAGCATTTACCATCCACGTGGTGTTAGGAAAGAGCAGTCAGATAACAGTAGCCTATGCACTTGAGTGCGTGCAGAGGCCTCCTGTGAGAGGGCTGCTGCAGTTCAAGAACATCTCTCTGTTTGTTAACTGAGGTTGTCAGTTTTTGGCTATGAGAAACTGGCTCTGCTCAGAAGAAATATTTAGCCTCTTGCAAAATGAAATATCACTGCATATACCACGTTGTCTGTAGGTGATTTATTTCTGTTTTGGACTGCTTTCTCCAAACCCTAATTTCTGTAAATTAGTTTTAGCTCTGTCCAGTTCATAATTAATGGATTGATTTACATGAGGAGTAAATTCCAATCTGCCAGCCAACCTTGTGTAGAAATCTGGTATCAACTGCATAGCACTAGGTAGTCAGTTATTAATTTGAATATATTACTGTGTCTTAGTGCTAGATATATTACTATTAGCAATGATCCTGTAATGGAAAATTTTCTGTAAAGTTCTATAGTATTATGGTGTGTGCTTTATAAAAGGATATTGTTATGGAAAACAATAACATGCTCTTACCTCCTTTCAGAACCCAGAAGGAAGTTTTGAAGTTACTCATGAAGTCCAGAAAGATCTAAAGACTATAAAGATTTTATAAATGTGCTTCTTACTATATTTACGGGTGCTTTAAAAATAGATGGATGCGTCCTTATCAGATTGCAGCTGTAGGCTGAAATAGGTATGATATTTCACAGATTACAGAAGTTTTGAGGGACCCTGAAAAGAGGATTCTGGTCAACCATAGTATATTGTATTAGCAGACGAGGCAGCTCGCCAGGGCACTTAGAGGAGTTTGGGAGTGGAGTGTATTAAAGAGCTAGAAGCAGTAATGATGTCTTCAAGGAGACAAATGGGGAAATATACAGAAGTCTGCAAAGCCAAAGCATAATAATTGAATCCATGACTTGACTATGATAAAGTGCGTGGTGGATGGAAAGGAAGGGGTTGTTAAGCTCTCAGCTGAAAATGAGCCTGGAATGGATCTTTTGGTGAGGAATTCAGTAATGCCTCCAGTGAGAAACATGCAGTTTGCCTATGCTCAGAAACAGCAGCCCATCATTCTGTGGCAGTAAAGACAGCACTGTGCTTTAAATCTGTGTCTTTAAATCATAAGTCTGTGATCTGTAGCTGATGGCTGGTGACAAATGGTGGTGCTTGAAAGCTCTTGCTTGTTAAGGGAGAAAACTTCGATGTTTGGAGTTGAGGAAAGCTGGAATGGAAAGAAGCGCTGGGGGGTTGTTAGAATTGCTATCTGTCAAGGAGCTAGGAAACACCTGAAGGGAAGCAGAAGAGAAAAGATGGATCAGCTGCCTTTTCAGTAGCAGACAGCTGCTGTTCCCATCTACATAACCCAGCAGAATTCTGACAGACACAAAGACAATAGGTTCACGGGATCTTAATTTCTATCTTCATAAAATTGCTCACTTGTAATTAGTGATAAAAGATCAGTTGTGGAAATGTTTTTGTGCTATAACTGCACCTAAAATAAAACATAGAAACTTTTGAATTGAAGGAATTTGTTCCACACATAGATGTGTGAAAAGGTACCTGAGCATATGCTTTTTAATGCTCTCAAAATAACATTTGGAGTATTCATACAGGAAAAAGAGAAGGACAAAAAGGCATTTGGGTATTAACACAGCCTACTGAAGCACAGAGACTATTTAGCCTTCAATGGGAAGCTGTTATGCCTTGAGGTGAAACCTGGCAACTATTTAACAGTCTATAGAAAAACTTACAGGAATCTGAAGAGGCCACAGCCAAGTGAGATCACCAGAGCAGGGTGGGCAGGATGCGATTGCTGCTTGGCCTTCTGCCAGGCATTCTACTGCTTGTTTCTTTATCCACCTCCTAGTTGCTTGGCATGTGGAATAGGAAGTGATTCTGCCTTATGGCAAACAAATATTTCCATTATTTCCATAGTATTTCCAATCAAAATTTAAAATACATTTTTTGTAGTCTACAGAGAAAGGCTGTTTTAACAGACTGCTTCCCAGTGTCTGTTATCTCTGTGAGCTGTGGTCTTGTGGATGGATGAAACCAATGAGGGAGCTGTATTCCTCCTGTTGTGTGTAGTAAATTTGAATTTTAAAAGGAAAATAGAAGAAGAGAGTTTTAAGCACCTTGACCACATGTTTTTAGTGACTGCTAGCAGTCTAGTCCTTCTTATCTATAACTGAACAGTTCAGTTTTTGATGGTCATTCTTCTTGCTTGCAATGTTTCAATCTTTGACATATTTTCTTTCTTTCTTTTCCTTTTCTTCCAAACTTAGATGCCCTATATAATAATAGTTTAAAATAAAAGATTATTGTTATATAGTCTGGGGGTGACTAGCTAAAAAAATTCTTTTAATTCACCAATGGGCCTGCTGTTTACTGTCAATTTGATGCTTTCACACAACATACAGTCCGTTCATCAGCTGCCAGCTCTTCAGAACTCCTTAAACTCTAGGACTGCTGTGTTTTCCTCTTTGTTGCATTCTTAGGCTCTCTACAGCGGTGGGGTTTTATATGACTTTCTCATTTTTATTACATAGTATTTTACTTTTGTTTCCTTGAAGATTCCCCATGAGACTTATGAGAGAGTTCATGATCTGTGACCTCCAGGATGGCAGAGAGGTACGGGCTTGGCACATCTTTGAGCAGGCAGCCTTCTAATTCACTTCTCTCTCTTTGCTCTTTTCGGTAGTTGTGGTTATCTGATTGTAGTTGCCCCTTTGCAGGTAGATAGAAAAACTGGGTTTGAGGGGGAAGCAACAGAGCTCTCTAACAATGTAGAATCAACTTTATTTTTTCTTACTAAGAAAAAAAAAATGTGAGATGTGCTGAGCACACAAAAAACTTCCTTCAGGTTACATTCTTTGCTTCCATAGAAAGGAAATGCATTTTCAGCCCTATTTTATAGAGCAGTAGCTACTGACTATTTAAATTAATCAAAAGTGTCTATTCCCCATGGGTATCCTGGGGATATGTTCCATTAGTGACTCCTTTTGCTATTTTAAGGTGACATGCGGAATGTGACTAAATATTGCCTATAGAAGCCTCCGTGTTCTGCTCTGTAAGTTTTTATTCTCCTTCTCTACTTCTATTTTCCCCCATTCTTGCCTTCTCAGCTAGTGCCCTTTCTAAAACCTGGACTTAAACAAGTGAGTAAATTAAGATTTTTTTTTCCCCAGTTTGAAGGGGACCCAGTTTGACCATGGATTCTTTAACAAGAAATTCAACAGCAAAATAATAATAATAAAAAAGTCCATGTTATATCCCACATATCTAATAAATTATTAGTGGTTGAAAATTGATCATATAAGTAAACAGGAATTTTAGATTTTTTTCCTCAATTGCTGTGGCTTTTGGAGAGCTAGAAATGGAGAACCTGAACTGGAAAAGTATTGCACTGCACCAGCAGTCTTCCCTTCTGTATGAGGGGAATGGAGGAGACGATCTTCTGAGGGCACTGGGTCATTGTGTGTAACCACAACTCCAGATGTTGATGGAAAGCTCTGATTCCACCTGGAAATCACTGAGGTGCTGTGATTTAGTTGATATGAACTGTGAGATCTATTTGCGTTTGCTTAAAGGTAGCTTAGAGCTGAAGAAAAAGTTGGTGAATTAACTAGTCATTTCATAGCCAACGTTTCGAGGCTGACTGTCGAGGCAAAGCACACATTTTAAGAGAGCAATGCAGAAGTCAAGTTTGGCTCTCTTACAGCAGTACAGATGCTGCTTTTTCATAGTACAAGGGCTAGCACCTGGAAATGTAGCTGCTGGATCATACTCTTTTGCCAATCTATGCTTGGATGGGTAACCTGCAAAATAGTTGAGTGCCTAATGAAATCTTCAAAAATAATCCCCCAAATTTCACTTTTTTTGGCAAAAATATCATCTAAAAAAAGCTGCAAGTCCCAAGAATATCATGCAGTATCTTAGTTTCATATACTGCTGTGTTCTTGCAAAACTACCTTGTCACTGATTACTTTTGGTCATTTAAATAAGACTAACTGATATTTCAGATCATTTAGTGTTCTCATGTAAATGAGCAGCTATTGAGAGGCTTTGCTAATCAAGTAACATATTTAGGGATTCACCTGAAGATTTATGAGCCTTTTCCCAGCATGTAGGTTTAAAAATGCAAGAGATGATCCCCTAGTAGTTTCAGCTTTTCTCTAATTAGTTTTTGTCATAGCATAGAAATGCACCTGGGGGATTTGTGATGACAGCTCAACAGTGTAGGCAAGGACCTGTTGAAGGTAATGTCAGAACTCCTTGGCTTCGGTGGGGCAGAACTAGATTGCGAATGAATAAAACAGCCAGCTGGATATATTGTAGAAAAATAATTACTGCAGGTCCTCTGAAAGTCCTTCATTAACACTGCTGGATGTGAACTTTGCAAGCAAATGCTTGGAACTGGTCTCCGATAGCTCTTTGTTGGACAAATGGATTAATAACTGATTGCTGGTTCATGCAGAAGGTGAGGTTTTTTTTCCTTTTTTTTTTTCTTTAATCATCAAACACTTCCAACAGTGTAAGTGATTTAAAGGCTTCACTCTGCTAGGAGAGGAAAATAAAAATCGGTGTTTATAGTACAGTACTTGCTAACACTCTGCAGTTATTGGTATGATGTAATATTTTACACTTGAGTGAGTATAGATTTTGAATAAGAGAATTTAATTAACACTGAATAAATGTTCCTCATAAGGGGAAAATTCTCTAGTTCTTTTTCCTTGATGCTTCATGCCTCTAGCAACTAACTAATTTAATTTCACTCTTGGTGTTCAAGGTCTAGGCTATTCTTTCTTTCTGTCTTTCAGCCTGTCTTTTAAACAAGGTTTGTTTAAGTTTTATCATTGGGAAGAGAAGTTCAGCCAGAGGAGAGAGAAAAGAAAAGAGAGAGAGGAGAGGAGAGGGAAAAAGATAGGTGCAAAATGTTTTTCCTATATTTGGTCTTGGTTTTCTAATACACAGTGAACATAAATAAAACTGTGTGTAAAATATAATGTGGGAAGAAGCTATTTGGAATGATTTCTGAGACTGAAAGGCTAACAGCCTGTTTTGAAAAAGTCAATTAAATGGAGATGAATGGTCTCTGTAATGTGATTGATCCTAACTTCTTTAATACTTTAAAGTAATCCTTGAGCATACATGCAACCCTGTTCCTTTAATTTTACCTACTTAAATGTAAGGGTTTGGGGGATCAGGGTATAATTAATCTTTTTTAAGTTTATATGTTTATGCAGTACAATGGAATCTTGAATTTTTAGCAAGTTCAGGATAAAAATGAGTGAAGTGTGACAAATGTTCAGTGAACAAAGAATATCTATGCAAAGGATATCCATTCATGCCAAGAGAAAAGGCTTCTGGTGTGGCTTTGCTGAGGCAGAAGTTTTAGTAGTCTCTAAGTGAAAAATTAATGTACATCTAGTTTGAGGACAGCCTTTGAGTATTACTGTGCTGCAATACTCTTAGTACAGAAGGATATTGTAGAAGCAACCTGAAACTTGAGGCAGGCGAGTCCCCACTTCACTGCAGAAGTTGTTTGTGACGCGGCTCAAATTTTAGGGCTTTTTTAAAGTGTGTGTTCCTTGCTCTCAAAATGAGGATAACAGCATTTAACACAGAGCCTTTGAATAAATCCATTAAAGACTAAGATGTTCAGATGCTGTGTTAATAAGCCATTTCAATACCAAAATTAAAAAAAAAAAATCAAATGCATTTGCATTTATTTATACACCCAAATGCATAGAATTGCATGGATGCATACAGACATTTTGAAAGCATAACTGATATCAGACACCCAACAGAACAGGTCCCTGGGAAATATTTAAAGATCTTATACTGCCAGTCTCTCTTTTTATTTTTTTAATTTTTTTTACAGTTAAATTACACCTCAGTAATGTATCACTTGCTTGGATTTAGAGTAGTAGGCTTGGATATGAACCCAACTGCATTGGCAGTATGGACAATTTTTCCAAGAGGTGCAGTTTATTTGCTTTGTCATTGAATATACCAACTGAAGAACCAGGGGATGTCCTTCCTTTGTATTTTGCTTTGTCTTCTATGCACTAACAATATATGTATAGTTTTTGTATACTTGGAAATGTGGAAATAGACTGTGCTTACCCGTCACAGATGGACAAAATCAAAAATTGGATGCTTGTGAACTACTTTTAATGAATTTGGCAAATCCAAGAGAGTGATTATTTTTAAGCTGAAGTGCAATATTTTTTTTCCTTTCACTAATTCAGTGCAGTTGAACTAAAGATTTTTCATGCAAAGTTTTTAAGTAGTTCTTGTTCTTTGCTACTTCTTGATAAAATTTTGAGCAACTTTTGGTTATTTCATTGACTGGTTTAAATCCTGCTGTATCATTAACTTTGGGTCATTTCTAGCTACATTCTTGATGATCATCTCTCTCTGCTTGATATACCCTCTTTATATACACTCTTCATTTTTTTTTGCTCTCTGAATTTTATGTGCTCCATTTGTTGATTTGCATAGTGCAGGTAAATTAGATTTTAATAGCATTTTTAGTGGCCTTGCTCTAAGGAAGGAGTTCTAAAGAGTGTTTTAGTGCAGACTAATGTGCAAAAATAATTGTACTTCAATAGTCCGTACTGATACCTCAAGGGAGTTATGACTCCAATGTATAATTTGTTTATATATATTTGTCCTTGGTGTTAGAATTGGATATAAAAAAGGGGGGGGAAGGGTGGAATAGAAAGAAAAGATGGAAATTTGATTATACTTGAGATCATTAATGTTTTTGAAAAGGAAAATAAAAAGTGAGTAAGAATATCCTTTTGTTGAAAGAAATGCTAGCTTTGTTTCTGAATTTTTTTTTGAATTATTGATTTTTTTATCAGTGCTGGACATTGTTATTTTAATGTAGAAGTGGAAAGAATTCAATGACTAGAAAAAAAATAAAGGGGAGGAAGGGAAAGAAACTTAAAAAGAATAATATGAGCTCCAGGGAACTATGAGCCAAAAAACAGGCTTGTCCCATATGTAATGTAAAGAGGTTGTGATGATGGGGGAAGACAAGTTGTCCAAAGATTTAAGATGATATTTAACTTAGAAGTATTCCTGTCTATTCCTTGACTAAAGTATTTTTCAAGAGAGTAACAAAAATTAATATACCAAAGGAAGCTTAGGAAGCTACCTGAAGAGGATAAGTGAAATTTGCAGTGTATCTAACCCTTAACGGGGCGGGGGGGAAGAAAAAAAAAGAAAAAAAAGAATTAAAATGGAAAAACTATGCTTTGAAGGTTTTACAGAACTACCAGATTTTTTTTTCTTGAAGGATGTCTAATGACCAGTGTTTTTTTAATGGTTTGGCTCACTTTAAAAATGAGTGTAAGAAATATGTTCAGAATAATGCTGGAGGACTGACCTGCTGCTTGTGACTATGAGAACCTGGAGGGAGCCACGTCTTGTCTCACTTGGTTTGCATGCTCTGCTAAAATAACTTGCCGTTGTGGTGGTGTTACTCTGATTAAGCATTAAAATAGGGTGAGTAGGGACCCGAAAAGACCATTTCTGTGCTTCCAGTGTAAGGCTGACTGGACCTGCAATAGCTACTGAATATCTACTTAGGGTTTTCTGCATCCTAAAGCAATAGTCTCTCTGTAATCCCAATATTCCATCTCACTGAGACAAGCATTCCCTAAATGTGTGTGTAAGCATATGTATTTGCCATTGTGTCTTATTGGCACAAGTGCTTTAACATCTGTTTTATTTTGAAATGGGTCTCGTTTCAACCAGTTAGCCAGAGTGCTGCCAGTGCCCACGTGTGAGCTGTGCTTTGCTGTGATAAATGAGTACAACTTGTCTCCAAATCCATTTGTTTTTTGCTTGGATTCCTTTTCAGAATGTGATGGGCGACCTACTTTTGTGGGGATGAAGAATGGCTTTGCTGTTCCTCAGTGACATTATGGGTCTTGTAAACTGTTGCACAGTTTTTTGGAGTAGGTGGCATTATTAGGATGGGTATTAATTATTTTGAGGCAGCTGATGCATCACCTCTGCATCATCTATATTTGTCTCCTGAATGTTCCTCATCTCTTGCTAATTATAGGTGGTCTTGAGGGAACTGGCTTTCTAAGCTAAATAAACTAGTATTAACATGCAGGGTATTTTTGAAGTGTGCTCAAATGAGGCATGAGGCAGTTGACTATGGCCTATGTGTATGTTAATATCCCCACATTTTTCCACAGTTCTGGAATGGGCAAGTGCTAATGCTGCTCTCCCTGCTTGTCCCAGAGGAGAAAGCTTCCCAAAAGTCCTTAGCCTGAAAGCCTGTAAATCTCTCTCCTCTGTTTCCAGACTTGTTGAGCAGACTGGTTATTTTGTTTCTGCTTTAAAAAACTTAGATCTTTCTGTCCTTTTACTGCTCATTAATAACTTTCCTCTGTTCTTTGTTACATTTTTTTAAAAACAAATTTAAACTCTTCAGCAGCTC
This sequence comes from Crypturellus undulatus, assembly GCA_013389825.1. NCBI lineage: Eukaryota > Metazoa > Chordata > Aves > Tinamiformes > Tinamidae > Crypturellus > Crypturellus undulatus. The sequence goes on along the minus strand of VWPW01002563.1, from coordinate 127,244 downwards.
TTGCTATTGTATCATCAGTCATCTAGAACCAAAAAGGGAAAGAGCTTGTGTTTTTCTTCTGGTTGTCTATTTTATGGAATTTGCTTATCTAAAAATCTTTTTCCTTTCTGTTTCTTCTCTTCCACTTCCCCTCAGCTACCCCGCAAAATCAGTAACGTGAGAGGCCTGGTCTGAGCACAGGATTAAGAGCCAGGAAATCCTGACTCTTTCCATGACTCACTGTGTGTCCTTGGGCAATCTCTTGTTATTATAGACAAAAGTTGTGCATGGCACTTGGCTGAAAAATTAAAAGTGGTACATGATCCGAGGAGATTCTTTGCTAATTTAAATCAAAGCATGGCAAAAGTTGGACAGGAAGAAGAGACTGAAGAAGACAAATCCTGGTGAAGCAGTTTGCTTGTAAACAACATAATTTGTCTATGGAGGGAGATGTGTTTTACTAACAATTTCTTTTTTACTTACAGTGTGATGGAGACCTCAAAGAACTGTTCTGGTAAACATAGGACATGTAACTGTTTCAGAACTTTCTTATTGGAAATGAGTAAGATAAATAAGGATTGTAGCAAAACAGAGTGTGTATGCATGTAGGTGAGCTTGTTCTCAACTTGATAAATCCAAATATTCTATCCAAATGTTTTCTTGGAGGCCTTTTTGGCATATGGCTTTGATGTTATTGAATAAATGCCTGTAGTCCTATATTTCACCTCCTGAAATATGTGAACCCTTCCTCATGGTTTAGAAGAACTTGTGGAGATCTTTGGAGAAAGCAAATGCTGGGGAGTGTCCCAGTCAGCATTACTGCCTAGAACAGTAGTTTTACATACAGCAGCAANTGCATGAGCCAGGTCACTGTGCAGCTGTGCCAGTACAGCAATGGAGAGAGCTTGCAAGATGCTTAAATTACCTCCAGAGAAATGTGGTCTTCTTTATGGGACTACGCACGTCAGCACAGGCTGTTGTGGTATTCACAGTCTTTGACATTTCCTTTAGGGAAGATATCACAGATCACTTGAGATTGGAAGGAACTTCTGGAATTCATCTAGTCCGTCCCCCTTTCTCAGGGAGGGTCACCTGGCACACGTTGCCCAGAATCCTGTCTAGAGGCTGTCTGGTGACAGAGCCCTGGAACAGGCTGCCCAGAGAGCTGTGGAGTCTCCTTCTCATCTTCCAAACTCGCCTGGATACCACCCTGTGCCACGTGTTCTGGGTGTCCCTGCTGGAGCAGGGAGGTTGGACTAGAGGATCTCTAGAGGCCCCTTCCAACCTCGACCATTCTGGGATTCTGTGAGTATCTCCAAGGGCTAAGACTCCACAGCCTCTCTGGGCAGTACATCCAAGTGTTCAGTCACTCTCACAGCAAGGGAGTTCTTCCCCATGTTCAGGCTGAACTTCCCGTATTTCTGTTTGTGTCCATTGCCTCTTGTCCTCTCACGGGTCATGACTGAACAGAGTCTGGCCCCATCCTCTTAAGAGCCTCCCTTCAGGGACCTACATAGAATCATAGAATCATAGAATGCCTAAGGTTGGAAGGGACCTCTAGAGGTCATCTAGTCCAACCTCCCTGCACACGCAGGGCCACCTAGAGCACGTGGCACAGGACTGCATCCAAGCGGGTCTTGAAGATCTCCAGAGAAGGAGACTCCACAACCTCTCTGGGCAGCCTGTTCCAGGGCTCTGTCACCCTCACCGTCAAGAAGTTCTTCCTTAAGTTCCCNTTTTTTTTTTTTTTTTTCTCCAAGTTTCCTTTCCTCTTTTTTGATAGCAGTGGTTTATTGAAAGGTAGAATGTCATTGTTCTGAGAGTCCAGAATCTTCTGATCCATGCCACCTATGTTTTTTNTTGAAGATCTCCAGAGAAGGAGACTCCACAACCTCTCTGGGCAGCCTGTTCCAGGGCTCTGTCACCCTCACTGTCAAGAAGTTCTTCCTTAAATTCCCGTGAAACTTTTTATGCTTCAATTTGTGGCCATTTCCTCTGGTTCTGTCAGTGACCACCAGTGAAAAGAGGCCAGCCCCATCCTCCTCATTGCCTCCCTTGAGGCACTTATAGACACAGATCAGATTCCCTCTCAGCCTTCTCTTGGATAAGGCTCCTTATATCACCTTAGTAGCCCTTTTCTACACTGGGTGTTCGNGTCCACGTGTTCAGTCACTCTCACAGCAAGGGAGTTCTTCCTCATGTTCAGGCTGAACTTCCCGTATTTCTGTTTGTGTCCATTGCCTCTTGTCCTCTCACGGGTCATGGCTGAACAGAGTCTGGCCCCTTCCTCTTAACAACCTCCTTTCAGGGACCTACATACATGGATAAGGTTCCTTATATCACCTTAGTAGCCCTTTGCTACACTGGGTGTTCAGGACTTGGAGTGGGGGGTTTCTGGTTTTGAATTATGAAATTCCTACCTTTTTTTTTTTCTCTAAGTTTCCTTGCCTCTTTTTTGATAGCAGTGGTTTATTGAAAGATAGAATGTCATTGTTCTGAGAGGCCAGAATCTTCCGATCCATGCCACCTATGTTTTTTTTTTTTTTTTTCTCCAAGTTTCCTTTCCTCTTTTTTGATAGCAGTGGTTTATTGAAAGATAGAATGTCATTGTTCTGAGAGGCCAGAATCTTCCGATCCATGCCACCTATGTTTTTTTTTTTTTTTTTCTCCAAGTTTCCTTTCCTCTTTTTTGATAGCAGTGGTTTATTGAAAGATAGAATGTCATTGTTCTGAGAGGCCAGAATCTTCCGATCCATGCCACCTATGTTTTTTTTTTTTTTAAAAAAAAAAGGCATTAACAAATCCTCCTATTGTTGCATTGTTAGACTGGCACATGAACCTGATGAAAAGACTTCTTCAGAAATATGTTTAACATGCCCCCTGCTCTGGGTTCTCTACTCTCAGGTACTTCTCTGAGATTTTACTCCAGAGTAAAGTACTTGTCTCAGCTTTTACTCCAGAGGTTTGCAGTACTCAGTGTGTGGCTTGCAGCTAGGACTGTGCAGAAATTGTGTCATCAAGTTTAGTCCCCCGGTGTTGCAGATAACACATCAGGTTTTGTAAACAAAACAAGCTCCATCTTAAAATCTCGAGTTCCTTGGTTCAGTCCCTCCTTTCGGAAGGCCAATTCAGATTCTTCCAATGGCTTCAGAAATGCTGATCAATTTTGATACGTTCATCAAAACTCTCCAATTCTGTACTGATAGAGAGTAAGTATTTGCAGTTGTGTGATGCCTGTCAGGCACAGGAATCCACAGCCGTTTATGAATGCAAATTTGAGTCCCTTAAGCACTTCACCCTCCTAGGGACAATTGAGTTAAATGGAGCTGTTCAGAGCTGTTCAAATGCATTTGCAACATCAATGATACAAGGTCAAGTTCAGCTTTTGAATAATTGTGTTATTGTTGCTGAAATCATTAGAATCTAAAGGACGTGTGAATTTGTCTCAGGTTGAAATTATTTCTTCTTTTTTTTTCCTCTCCAAAGAGAGAATGCACATCATCTGTCATTTTAAGACCTTCCTTAATGTCTTGCTAATATAATAGACTTGTTCTCTCATGGGTGACTACTAACAAAAAGTACCAGGAAAAGATGCACCTTAAACATACTGAAGTCAAAGATAATTAGTTAAACCTGCTTAAAATGCAAAAAGTCATTTAATGTAACAATACCTTCTAGCATCAAGAAGTTTTACTGCCACGTTCTTCAATCAGTTGTTCGGCAGGCTACAGGAAAGCTTTTAATAGTGAAAGGCACAGGGGACTTCAATGTAGTCTAGACAGCCATTGCAGATTCTTTTGATACTCTCATGCAAAGCTCTGACTTGAGAGCCAATAAGCCTGTGGGTCCCCACAGCTTGACTCAGTCTCCTCAGTTAAGTTGTATTTGCATATACGTTAATTCTACTCTTACAATAAATAGTGGTGGGACTTGGCGGTAAGGAAAGTAATAATAAACACCATAATCCTGTTGCATCTTCCCACAATAAGTCTTTACTTTTAAAAAATTGTTGCTTAATTTGCTTTTACTACTAGGTTCTTGGTACGTCTTAATTAGAACAGATTTAACTTGTAGGATTGAGGTTTGAGCATAATCTGCTGTTGAAAACACTTGAAAGCTTTTATTTTTAATTGTTTCACCCTTAGAAAGTGTTGAGGGAAAATATTCCAAAAATGATGAATATTATATTTTATAATGAAGCTTCAAAGTCAGTTAACTCTTCAGTTTGCTAAGAAAGCTTCTGTTTTCCTGAATTTGATCCTCAAAATGGATGGCTTCAGTTTTTCATTTGACTACTTTTGGAAAAGGAGTGTGCTAGGTCCCTACTAGAAAGGGAAATCATTTTGATGCACTAATGGCTGTAGAGAGGTTTAATGGCCAGAAATCCATGCTATAAAAATACCTGATATAATTTAGGAGCCTAAATCTCACTGCCAATGGCCTTACAATCCTCCTAAATGTATTATTACTAGCCACCTCTGAACAGTGAATTTGCTTCTTGGCTGGCTGCTCTACTCATCTTGGACCAGACTTTCTCTGTGCATGAGCTGATCACAGCGGGCACAGACATGTCCTGAATATCCCTCACCTAACTGACAAATGATTTTGTGCTTTATTTTGGGTCCCTTTCAATATTTCACAGGGTAAAAATAAGTGCCATGTTTAAATTATTTTCCCTTCCTCTTCTTGGTTAGTGCTTTTATTGCTGCCATATCATCTTCCAAACACCTGTTCCTGTCTTAACTCTATCCTAATCTCTTGCCAAAAGCTGAACTCTAGGTAGGAATGCAGTAGTCCCCAAAAGGTGTTAAAAATAAAATAGCGCTTGATGCTCATATACCCCTTTATATACACAAACTAATGAGCCCTCATACCTCTGCAGAGAGGTGAATGTTCTCACTGCAGTTTTATCTGCCAGGAAGCAAAAGGAGAATTTAAGCAGTTGTTTTTTCCAAACTTTTTTTTTCCAGAAAATCTTCAAAATATAACCCAAGGAAGGCACCTGTTCACACTGTCTGGTATCAGAGGACTTGCTAGCAGTGTCCTTTGCTTCTTTAATTTGCGCTGCCTTTTGAGGAAGTAGATTTGAGGAGGTATTCCCATAGCAGTATATTTGCTATGGACCTTATATATTCCGTGTAAATGTGAGTTCCCAAGCAATCACTTCTCATTAAAAATAATAACTTACATTCATATCTGAAAGTCTAATTCCTCCGTTCCGTGTCATGCTGCTTCTCTCCCCTCCTCGCTTCCTTGGGTGTTTCAGGTGATTTTTCAAGTAGCATTTACTTTGGCATATCCAGAAATGGACATGCCCATTCTCCCCCTGTGGCAGCACTGTGCTTGGGATCAGCAGTTTCATTCTTACCTCCAAGTGTGTTCACGTAGCCTTTACTGAGGGATATTCTTACAAACTGTGCTTGCCTCTGTATACTTGTTTCTTTGTTATCACTAAGGCAAAAACACTGCAGAAGAGAAAGATAATAGACCATTATTTTGCTTTTGTTTATGGTGATAAATGAAACACATTTTGAAGACTAAAGCAAAAACAAACTGGAACCTCTTTCAACCACAAGTCGATCATCACTGGTTTCTTTGTTGCCTCTTCATTTTTAAAGCACTTTATCACAACACTTTTTATTAGAACTTTTCCTCAGTGACACCTTGAAGACTGAATAGGTGATCCCTGGTGCTAGCCTGCTGCTGATCGTGTCTGCGTTATCTGTCCTCTGGGTTTTCTACAGCATCTTGGTAAGAGAAGGTTCCTGATGATGCCTCATGCAGACAGACCTTTAACAGGTTGCTGTAGCTGGATGAAGGGAGTCGGAAAGATTTTCATTAAATGAAAACACAAAAGTGAATTGACCTGCAGCATTAATCTCTAGTGTCTCTGCTGTCTTGCTAATACTGTGTCTTGTAGATAACTATAATTTCTGTAACTGTAACTTCTGAGGGCTATGAAGAGCCTAAGAAAACCCAGATCAAATTTTCAGTTGATACTTGCATGGTGCCTTGATAATGGCACTCACATATCTGCTGGATTTAGTGTGAATAGTTGTCTACATTCCAGGTTTTAGCAGGAGATCCTGCTTTCTCTTCCTTCCTTGCTGTGTTTCCAGTTCAGTTACTTGTTCTCAGCATCCTGCTTTAGTACTTCTAAAGTTAAAGTGATCTTAGCTTGCTATTCTTCTCTTACTGGGAATATAAGATGGGGATAAGTGAATGGCACAGGGAGGAGACGACCAAAAAAAAGTACTGATTCAAAAGATGTCAGAAAGAAAGCGCCAGCAAGAAACAAGCTGCTTCAGCCAGACCCTGGAGGTGATTGTCTTGCAGATCTTACCTGCTGGAACTGGCTGCAAGTAATAAAAGGGGTTGTGTGTGTGTGTGTGTGTGTGTGTTTGTGTGCATGCTCTTTTATTCTCCTAAGGAATCAGAATGCTCAAGTCTGTAGGGGGACTGCATTTGCTACTGAAGTAAATATTGCCGTACAATATATGAGCCACAGCAGAGGCTGGAGATATATTCTGACTGAAGGAGCATTAATTGTGTGAGTCTAAGGGAGAGGACTACATTGATGTGAAAAGAAAATCAGGGTGGCCAGGAGTTAGAAATAAGAGGTTTGGGAGGAGAAAGGGAAAACATGATTGAGTGATTTAATATTAAAGAATAAAAGAGCAAATGTTAGTTTATAGTGAAAGATTTGAGCAGGAAAAAGATGGCTCTATTCTTAATTTCTCTGCTTTGGGTGCTGCACTTGAAAGTCACCTTCTTCTTCTTTTAAACAGTTTGTTATGATACTTCAGGCCTGAAAGGGAGAGAAGGATGAGAGGCAGGAAGAAGAAAAGGCAGCCTAGACCCCAGCTGAGGGTTGTGCTGTGTAAGAAAGAACTGAATCTAATGCTTCTTTTTGAGGCCTAGTGGGACTGGAGTCCAGTAACAGGGTGTTTTGTTACGTACAAATGTGCGTGTATGAAGTACGGAGTTCAGCATCAGGTGGCATCTAGTTTAGACTAATAACCACATACATGAACAGGACAGCACACATTTCTATGAATGCACATTTTGGTCAGGAAATAAATAAATGTATGTGCTGATTTCCTCTGATCTCACACCTCATGTGCACCATACTCTGGCAGGGTACTTTTCAGAGAGGTAATTTGATGCTACTGTCTTTCAGACCTAAGGTTTCCATGTCTGATGTATATGTGATTATTTTGTATATGTGATTATTTTGGTTTTTGAAAAGGCATCAAGCCAGTGCCGTATTCCTAACTCCTGCGACAGAATACACAGCTTTTAGAGCTCACAAATCACAAGTATTCATTATGTTTTACAAGCTGTACTTTAACTGATGCCTTTGAAACAAAAATGACATTCGTAGACTCAAAGTCTAGAAATGCTAACATACTAACCAAAAAAAAAAGTATTGAAAAGTATTTTTTCTGGTAATGTAGAAATTTTATTGGCTCCTTTTTTGGCCCTGTTTAGTCCCTTGCAAAGTAGGTATAACTAACTTGGTCCGTGGAATGTGTTCCTGAATTCCCTTAGACTTTTCTTTTAAAGATAAGACTATGTTCCGTGCCCTGTTCAGGACAAGGGTTTTATTAATTTCCCCATAACTTAAATACTGTCAAGGCTGGAGTTTCTGGCTACCGAAGAAGTGGTGCACCAGCCCACTCACTTTTCAGTGGGAGATAAGGCTGTGCCTTGGTATTGATGACAGTGGTTACTAGAAACAGATTCTCAAGATTGCAAAGAAATCGAGTTGTCTTGGGATTGCAAAAAACAGCAGAGTCTTAAATGGAAACGACTTTCAGGAGACGGGCCTAGAGCACATCCTGCTGTGGCAGTCAGCTTGGGATGCCGTGAAGTGCACTTGGTGCAGAAGAGCATGCGCTGCTATGATTGCCTGGTTAGCTAAGAGTGAACTTTGTCACGATCATTACAAGAATATAACCCAAAATCTGGTGCTGACTTAGAAAATCCTAAATTCTGTGAGTTTCACATCACAACTGGATTCAGGTCAGTAATTACAGTGCAACGTTGGTACGTCTTTCTATCGTGTACTGTGGTTTGCATTCAAGGGAGAAACGATATTTCAGTCTAATGAATGAACAAATAATGTTGTGTCTGTGTTTGTGATGATGGGTACCATGAGAAATAATGTCTATAGTGGAAAACAGAAACTCATATAGACTCATATAGTAAGCAATAGCAAAAGAAAATAAAACCATGAAGTTTGGGGCTTCATTTATCAGGGTTTAAAGAAACAAAAGACTAACATTCTCCAGTTTGGCCTCCCCAAAAATCTTTCTTCTTCTGCATAAGAACTCCCTAAGGTAACAAAACAATTGGTTGTCTTCATACTAACCAAAAATGTCCAGAGATTCATTTTCTGCTGTCCTTGCAGCTGCCTATAGATGTCCTGCTCAAGTTTGGGCAAGCTTCAGCATGCAACTCTTATGTTAGCAAAACGCTGGCCTGCAGTGTGTGCACAGCCTGGGACTTCATTGGGATCTCTTACTGCTGCTCGTTTGCCTGTGGCACATTTCAAGCCCTGCTTCATTTTTATGAGAAATTAAAACTTCTGGGAGCGATTAGGTGAAATAATGCATGCTGATTTATAGTTGGGATTATTTTGTAAATCCTGAAGGGGCATCATCAGTTTGAAATCATATTTAAAAAATAAATCCTTGCCTTGGTTACAGTTATTTCCACTTTTCTACTGACAATTAATTAATTTTAATTCCCTTGCTGTTCCTTTTTTTTTTTTTTTTTCTTCCCCTCATCTTGGACGGAAGAATAAAATGATTATTCCTGGTGACATATTCCTAATCCGTTCCTTCATGTTGGAAGACTGGAAAATCCATGTATTTACAGTTCCTTTCATATCATACAGGCGTAATTTGCCTTTTCCAGCCTTCCTGTAGAAGCATTGGGCAATTTGGTTGTTTAGATGATAGATCTACTGCAGCCAGGTTTTCTCCATCTTGCACAGTTTCCTGCTTTCCTCTGAGATGCTGCAGTAGTGTGATATGTTTGATGCAATATTTGAAACTTGGTTTGTCCAACTCTATCCATTCAGTCCATATGTAAAACTGTTTTAGTGGTTTTTGCAAGGAGTCTTATTTCTCTAGGGATATTTTTGTTTGAAATTCTGTTTGCAGGTAAGTAGCCAAAACTTACAGTCTAGTGCTATGAACTTCTGCTCCTATGAGCATGGGATGATCATTCTACAGTTTGCTTAATCCAGGAATGCCAACAAAGTGTAATTGTATTAATAATAATAGTAAAAAATAAAACACTAATAAAAATAAAATTAAAAAAAAAAAATCTTTTGTGTTCTGGTGTACACGTAAACCTTCTCATACAAGACATTTAAAGCATGCTGGGAAACTTTCCCTATCTGAGAGGGGACTGGAATAGTATTTTTTGATAGAGCGTGATAAATGGCTGCCATAGATTGACTGCGGAGGGGATTTTAGGGCACGCAAGTCTATTTTATATTAGAATGCCTAAGGTTGGAAAGGGACCTCTAGAGGTCATCTAGTCCAACCCCGCCCTGCACACGCAGGGTCACTTAGAGCACGTGACTTGTTGGGCATAAGGAAAACAGGAANATTAATAATAATAGTAAAAAATAAAACACTAATAAAAATAAAATTAAAAAAAAAAAATCTTTTGTGTTCTGGTGTACACGTAAACCTTCTCATACAAGACATTTAAAGCATGCTGGGAAACTTTCCCTATCTGAGAGGGGACTGGAATAGTATTTTTTGATAGAGTGTGATAAATGGCTGCCATAGATTGACTGGGGAGGGGATTTTAGGGCGCGCAAGTCTATTTGTGTGACTTGTTGGGCATAAGGGAAACAGGAATGCAGTGTCATAATTTTCAGCTACCATCCCAAGAGCCTGGAACATAGAAATAAATAAATAAAACAAGACGTCAGTGTAATGGAGGGCAGCTCTGCAATGGAAGTCCACCTGTTTGGCAGTTTGCAGAGTGCCTGGAGGCTCTTGACCCCTCCATTGCTAGGGAAGGGTATACCTTGTTCCTGTGCTGTTCTCATTCGTCTAGCGTTGAATATGCTGTCTTTTCCTCAACTTTGAATCTACAATTGCCTTTTCGCTCCCCAGGAACAGTTTCAGAGGTATAATGACAGTAAATAATTGCTTGGTAGCATTCAGTCTGGCAGAGACAGCTGCTTTTTATGGGTCTGGGGATTCAGTGGGAGCAAGCACAAATATAGCAGTTAATGTTCCTTCAAGTCTCTGCTCACCTAACACAGTCTGGTTTGTGACCATTCATTCACAGTCTTGCCAGAGCATCTTTTCTGGGCCTTGTGCATCTCCTCTGGGTAGACATGGTCCCTGACCTTTGGGTGAAAGCTGGTGCATTAACTGTACAATGTGGGTAGGCAGCAGGGCTCCAAGTCCTGGCCAACATGACCAGGAGTTGCTAATCCACAAATTAAAGCAGCAGTGAGACCTAGTTGCTTCCTGTTGCTGAGCTGTTGGTCTAGACTTGGTGTACTTGGTTTCATCCTTTGGCATCTTGATAAATCTTTGTTTTACAGCNCTCCAAGTCCTGGCCAACATGACCAGGAGTTGCTAATCCACAAATTAAAGCAGCAGTGAGACCTAGGTGCTTCCTGTGGTGATGCAGTTACAGGAACACCAAAGTTTAAGCAGAGTTTATCAGAAAAAGGGTATTGATAGAGCTGTTGGTCTAGACATGGTGTACTTGGTTTCATCCTTTGACATCTTGATAAATCTTTATTTTACAGCAATGTAAAATACATCAGGCTGTATTCAGGCTTACAAGTCTACATGCCTGTGTAAGTGTTGTTGCTGTAGTTGTGCCAGTGTGGTGTTAAATACATTTTTTCCATATAGTCTCACAAACTTGATTATGTCACTCTATCTGATTCTTGTTTCAAGGTATGGGCATATCTATATATATATATGTATATGGCATCTGGATGGCAGTGTTATATTAGCTGTAGTTATTAGTAGTTAGCTGAGTATAACCATAACTCTTAGCCCTAGCCATAGTGTTTCTGGCAATGCAAATCCGTATATCTGTATATCTCAGGCTTTGGTCTGAGACTTGGAGAGTTTGTTCTCCTCCATGCACTGCCTGGCAGCACTTGATGACCTGTCAGTTATGAAAGCTAATGAATATCACATTTGACACTGATAACACACTGTGGCTTCCCAGGTGTTAATCAGTGTTTCCTCTGCAGGGTGACTCCAGCATGCTCTCACACTTGCACATGTGCAGGTTTGAAGCAAAGGTATCTGTTTGCTCTAGATGACTTGCAAAGATATTTTAAAGCATATGTCCCACTGCGTAGTGTTATAAGCTGTGTACCATGTAGTGTTACAAACTGTGTGTGATAGTGTTTAAAAAATGGTCTAATGTATAAAGAACAAAAAGACTTTATAATTTATTTTACATATTTAAGCCCCAATTTTGACTCTGGTGGCAGAGTTTCATTGTTCTTCAACTTTGAACAACTTCTTTGAGCCTTTTGTTCTTCTTCAAAAGAAAAGCAAAACCAGAACAGTTGTATTTCAGGAAGTGTTCATAGGTTTAACAGATTTATTAGTTTCTGCCAAAACTGAATTGTATATAACTACTTTTAACTCACTAATTTCTCCATAATTATGCAGGAGTAAATAGAAGTGTAATTCCCCCCTATAATACTGAATACCATTGTATATCTTCCACCTCCCTGTGTTTAGCTGCTAGGAGAAGCATAGACATTAGAGATGGTACATCCTCAGCTTTGAGACACACACAGAGGGATCTTTATTTGTGCATTTTTCTCCTCCTGTTGAAGAGAATAAAAAGGTAAAAACAATTTAAATGTTTGTGTAAGAGCAGGGGAATGCATCTTTTGACATATGAGTTGTTTTTCTGCTTTTGATGAAATAAGAGTGGCTTCTCTATTTCTTGTAGCCGATTGAACGATTGAACTTTTTTCTTTCACATAGCTGAGAAAATAATTTTCTCCTAGCGCTGTATTTCCTCTGCCTATTGTCAGCTCCACAAAGAAGATTGTATGCACTAGACTTGCAGATTATATTTCTTTAAAATACATTGTTCAGATGGTTCTTGCCTCTTCTTATTTTACACTAGTCGTCTGCTTTGTCCATTCACACTGCTACCATTTTGGGTAGACACATGCAACTCCTACCATCTGGAACAGTCTTCTTTTATCTCCATAGTTCATCAGATCTCCATTGCTTTTCAAATATTTTCTAAAATTACTACTTCTTTCTTTCACCTTTTACTGACTCTACGACTGGATGCTTAACTTGGTATGGAAAGCCTTTACCCTGCTTTCTGTGAGAGTTTTATTGTATGAAGTAGGAAAAAATGAGATGCTACTTTGAACCTGATGAAACACTCTTAAAAAATTGTTATTAGAAAGTTTCAAAAGGCTGTACCTATCACTTCACTACTGTGTTGCTACCTAGGAAGGACTATTGCAGCCTCTGTTTCGGGAGTTTATAGTGAAAGAGTTGCACTGGCATACTGTTGCTGTGTATTTTTGTTTTATTTTATTTTATTTTTATTTTATTTTATTTTTTTTGTACTTTTTTTTTTTTTCAAACTGTTACNTTTTTATTTTTGTACAATTTTTTTTTTTCAGACTGTTACCCCCCGATCCCCAGAATCACAGCGGGTGGAAGGGACCTCTGGAGAATAGCCTCTCTGAGCAACCTGCTCCCCTGTTTGACTCCCCTCGCAGTAGAGAAGTTTTGTCTTATTTCTAAATGTCACTGGGCAGCACTCAGAAGAACCACCATTTTCTTTATTTCCCCTAATCAGATATTTCTCTCTATTGTTACTATCTATCTTGAACCCATTTCTTTTCCGCTCAATATTGGATGGCCACTAATTGCCCTGATATCTGCAGTAACTGAAACAAACGAAAAAGCTTCAACAATTTATTCAATGTGGAGCAGTTGGAAAAATAGGTCAAGAAGCATTTCTCCTGCATTTTTTTTGTTGGGTGCTCTGCCATTTCAGTGGATGAAGTACAATTGAAAGTATCTGGAGAAATATATGCATATATGAATGTATATGTAAGTGCGCGCACATACACGCACATAGAGAGAGAGAGAGAGGGGAGATCAACATGCAGCAGTAGCAGATGGCCCAGGATCACAAGAACGCCAGTCACAGAATCCCAGAGTGGCTGAGGTTGGAAGGGACCTCTAGGGATCATCTAGTCCAACCCCCTGCTCCAGCAGGGACACCCAGAGCACATGGCACAGGGTGGCATCCAGGCGGGTTTGGAAGATCTCCAGAGGAGGAGACTCCACAGGCTCTCTGGGCAGCCTGTGCCAGGGCTCTGTCACCCTCCCAGGAAAGAAGTTCTTCCTCACATAAATGCTCTTTCTCCTTCTAAATGCTTTGTCTAATTTTCAATATCATTCCCCTGGAGTCTGGAGTATACAGTTTAACATTTTGCATTTTCGCCTTCTCCTGGGAAATCTGAAAGAGCACAGATTCTGGAACTGATTCTGGGGTTGAACAAAAACTGCATTTTTTGTCTTGGTCTGATAGTTTGTTGCCGTTGTTGCTATTTTATCATTTACAAAAAAAAAGGGGGGAGAGGGGGTAGTTTGTGAGTTGTGTCGTTGTATGTCTCTGATGCTGGGCTGTGCTATATATAGCACAGTGTACCTCTTTGGAAGGCTTCAAAATGTAGAGCTTGTGTTCATTCCTTCTCTGAAGCTCTTAGCAGCTTCTGCCCTTGTGAAAACTAGCGAGAGGGAGTGCTGAGGTGCACTTGATGCTCTGAGATAGAATGAGATTATCGTCTTCAGAAATGATCCAGGGAAAATGGAAGGCAGGGTCTCCTGTCATAGAAGTAAATGTGGCAGGGTGCAAAAAACCGTTCTTAACAGTGCATTAATATTAGCTATCTTAAGTTACCCATAAAGGGGACAACGTGCTGAATTAAAGGCAATAAAAAAAGAAATCCTTGCATTGACTGATTAGGCGGCTGATATTTGTGGTGAATTTAGTCATAAACCTTTGTAGACGTGATAGCTATTTGGACTTTATTTTTCTTTCACAGTGTTCCGCTAGCATTGAAATACAGCAACTTTGCTGAAAAAGCATGACCATTCTGTCTGTCTCTTACTAGACTAGTAGTGTTGAAGCTGATGCACAGTTACAAGATGGATAATGTAGGGAATGTAGTTTTGCCATTTAGCAATATGAGTGCATGGAGAATAAGTGTTTTAAGACTGTCCGTCTTCTGTCTTAACTTTCTGAGTTAGGTCACTGTCAGTTCTGAAGAAGACTAAGCAAAAACAGAACATGGAGGGGAAGCTGCTGCGTGCTTGTAACTGAGAACAAAAGAGTTAGGTCACCAGAAATCATTAGGCTTTTTATATTTGGGAGGTTACCTTTTATCCAAATAGCTGTTAATCTTAAAAGTCCACTTGATGCACTAAAGACATGATTTGCTGTTGTCTTAATCACGGACAATTGTTCATGTCCTCTCTCCTGTGCTTGCTTTGGGTAGCATTGTTTTCCTATATAAAGATAAAAGTTTGGGGATTGGTTACTGCTCACTTCAAAATCAAAGGCATTTTTTCCATGACTTTAGAACCAGGATTTCACTCGTAGCAACTAGCAACAGTATTGTTCAAACAAGCTAATACTTTGGGCAATGGATTGGAGATTTAATCTAAGCTACTTTCAGAATACTGTCAGATAGCCTTTTAAGATAAGCAAGACGAACACCTTGTGCTTTGTTATTCTGAGAGAGAAAAAAAGGTTTTGACATGTAAGCAGAAAAATGTGGGTACTTAAGTTTCCTATGAAGGAGTACAAACCAGAGGCTTGGTAATCCCTTTTTTGTTTAAAATGTGACAACTTCTGCTCTTGACTAAATTCAACAATAAGTGCTGTGCATAATCAAAATGAGGGAGTTCAGGAACTTTTAGGTGATATTTATTAGGTAGAAAATCAGTAGGAAAGTAATGTTACTTTCAAATATAGGGTCTACTCTTTCAATACAGTACTGAACAATGTTATCTTAATCTATTTTTTCTTTAAATGAGATGATTCTAACATATACTTTCAGTAAATTGAATTAAATGTCTTTGTTTTCTCTGCATTGCTGAGACTAACTGCGGTTTTCTTTTTGCTTTCTTTTACAGGTTGCCTTTTTGAAGATGTGAAGAATCCAGATAGATATGTTGAAAACTCTTCTAAAATTCGTCTTCAGCAAAAATAGCTGCCTTCAGCTGCGTTCCAATGGTGTGCTTTTTAGAAAAGAATTGGCTGGCATTACAAAATAAAATTGGGGATGCAGGGAGTATTCTTCATGTCTGGGGATGTTTTTCAAAATCATAAAACCCAAGACACGGACTACATTCCTAGATGTCATTCTGGGATTATTAGAATGATACCCTTACCTAAAATCTTAGAAAGTTGGGATAACTGTTACTATGATGCCTTTACTGCCAAATTAATACATAGAATTATCTATATACTACCTTTATGGAACAGTGGTTGATAATCATATATCCTACAAATGGTAACAGAGAAATGTTCTTGAAATATTTTATGTTGTGAGTACTCAAATAAGCTCTTTGCTTTTCGATCTGGTAAAGTTAGAGGTCCGGTTTTAGAATAAAAACAATCTTTTATTTTGTTAAAATTATATATTTATCAAGAATATTGTTTCCACATTAAGGTCTCTCTCCTTTCTTGTGAGAGAGGAAGGATAAATATTTACCAAGGCTGTCTGTGCTTTTCCGTAAGTGTCTGATAGTGACCCATCACATTCAGGGACTAGACTAGTTTATTTGACTTGTGTCAGGTAATCATGGGGCAATTCTTGTGTCTTTAAAATTAAATTTATAGGAAAAGATCTCCAAAAAGTGTGGAGGAGAGAGCAAGCACCTGTTTAAGTAGTCTGCCTTTTTCAAAGTCCATCTTTAATTTCTTAAAACCAAAAGACACTACATTGTGGGAAGGCAGATATATGAAAGGAACTAATTTTGAGGAGATTATTCTTAGTAGAGAAATTCTTCCAAGACTAGTGAATTTCATGGAAACTTAAAATGACTTCCACTGGATGGTGAAACCATTATAATGTAGGAACTGACCTTGCCAAGTTTTGAACACCTTCTATGAGTTTTTAGGTATCAAGAGACAAATGGCTGAGCCTCTCAGCACCTATCATGGGCGTCTTTTTTTTTCTGATATTATTTTAGTTTTCAGTATTCAAGGAAGAAAAAAAAATATTCTGAGTTTTGAATTCAGGGTCTAAATTATCTAGCTCCAAAATATTTTGTCTGTACATCAGTGTTTATTCATTTTATGAATAAAATCTATTTCCAAATCAGTTTACTGTGTTTATTCTGCTTGGTTTATGTGACAGTTTTAGTTTTCCAGAATCACACAGAATCCCAGAATGGCTGAGGTTGGAAGGGGCCTCTAGAGATCACCTAGTCCAACCCCCTGCTCCAGCAGGGACACCCAGAGCACATGGCACAGGGTGGCATCCAGGCGGGTTTGGGAGATCTCCAGAGAAGGAGACTCCACAGCCTCTCTGGGCAACCTGTTCCAGGGCTCTGGAACCCTCACAGGAAAGAAGTTCTTCCTCACATGGAAGTGGAACTTCCTCTAGAAGAAGAGCAAATTGGCCATTTTTCTAAAACTGTTTTAGCAGCGAACCTTGGATCACCCTATAAACAACGGACCTGGATTAAGCAAAACTTCCGAGTTCTGCTCACATTTCCTTTCTTGGCCATGACCTCTCACTGTTCTCTGCCTCAGATTCTGTCTGTGGAAAAAGAGTCGGTTACCACATTATTCTTGTAGCATCCACAGTGGCACAGCGTACAGTTTAAATGCCATGCTTGGGTACAGCTGCAGCAGAAAGCTTGCTTAGTTTTGAAGTACGTAGGCAAATTTGGTATCTCCATGCAGGTGGAAGAACAGGCACCGAAGTAGACGTTAGTCTAGAAGTTGTGGCTTTTAG
This sequence comes from Crypturellus undulatus, assembly GCA_013389825.1. NCBI lineage: Eukaryota > Metazoa > Chordata > Aves > Tinamiformes > Tinamidae > Crypturellus > Crypturellus undulatus. Next base: position 110,236 of record VWPW01002563.1, on the reverse strand, counting down.
AAAACTGTTTGTCCTACTTACTGCTTCCTCTGTGCTTTTGTATCTGCCTGTTACACTCTGCATTCTTCATGGCAGAATGAGTCTTAATTTTTGCTTTCTGTATTGCCAAGCACAATGTTAGTCTTAAAGTAATAATAATAAATCAGCAATGACATTAAGAAGTCCCCGACTCATATTAACTGAGATAGATGGGCATCCTTTCCTAATGTGCAGTTTCCAAATAGCGTCAGGCAACAGGAAGATATTAAAAATGTCAGCTTTAATTCTAATATCCCATCAAGTTATAAGGATGGCTGTTGGTGTGGGGCACAAAACATGCCGATCTATCAGAGCACTGTCCTCTCCATAAACAGAGAGAGACAACAATATTGCCTCTGGCATTAATGGGGTGTAGGGGGATTATATTACTGTAGGGCGTGTTACTTTTTTTTAGCATGTCTTACCATTATAATTAACTGGGATAGTTAGACTGGCATAGCAAATTAGGTCCCAGTGTGGTTATTTTAATTCCAAAATTAGGGTGACTTTTTCTAGTTTAGTTTAAATACTCCTCCAGAGTACTTCAGGATAAACTGAATGATGATAATGAAGGGATTGATGCAGGGAGCTCTTCTGCTATAACTCTCTCAGTTGAAGTGCAAATTCTAGCCTAAATACGTATCACTTTTCTGTGTAGACAACCTTTTAGATATAAAGAACATCTTTAATTAAAATTCAAAATAGATATTTTTGCACTTTAGCATTCTGCATTTAAATGCAAATGTGGTTCAGTAGTTTTATATTTTGCTGCCTTCAGTTTTGTTCCTTCAAAATATCACTTTATGGTTTTGACTTTTCAGCGTTGCATTCTTTCATTTTTCCCCTAGAATTTGTGTTCTCTAATAAGAGCAGGTGACTAGTTTGCAGGTCATTTGCCCGATTCCTTTAAGTTTCCCTCCACCAGTTTTCTTGGTAGCATTGTACCACTTGTTGTAAAAGCAGTGCAAAATCTGCAAATGGACAAACTAATGGAAGCATTGAGCAGCTGCGTCTTCACTAGGCTTCTTGGGTTTATTTTTTTGGAGCAGGGTAAGTTGCCTTGTGACAGAAACTGGGCACTGTTAGGTATTTTTCCCCAAATAACAGGAATTTTACCACTCCACATGCTATTTACTCGGTGGCAGCACGTTGCTTATTGGGGAGAGCAATTGCTGTGTTCCGATCCTGTGGTGTGTGGTGCAGTGTGCCCAGGTGATGCACTTTTAAACACGACAGTGATTCTATTGTCTTGCTGCCAGCCTCTGCCTAGCGGCGTATGGTCCAGTCCCATCCTGTCATGTAGTGCACGCGTGGGCTGTGCAGGTCCCTGTCCCGACTGACAGGATGCAATGTGGGTGTATATGCATATATGTTTAGCATTGCAAACTGTATTTATTTTAAAATGTTAAATGGCATTATAATTCATGTGTTTTTAACAGCTTCTTAAAATTGCAAAGTATTTTACTGTTTATTGAGTACCAGGTGAGTTCTGTTTGCTGGCAGCTCCACCAGCAAATAATTGTGAAGCAAACATTGCACTTAATTGATTATCCCAATTAATTAAATGTTAATTGGCTGGACACTTTGCCTTTTTCCAGCATGTTTCTCCCCACCCGTAGAACCGTGACTGTGCCACAAGCATCACTATTTTCCTATCGATAACATGGTCATTACTCAGCAATGCAACTGTATTGGAAGGCCCTATGCCGGCACAAGCTGAGTTACATGCGCCAGGGGCAGATTTTTAGATAAAACCAAACTGCTTCTGTGGTGCTGTTGCCAGCTGACATCAGGCATGGACGTGCAGTGTGCACGGCAGGGCGATGAGGTCTCATGTTCAGTTCTCCCTTCCATGCTCCTTGCAAATGCAGAATTAAATGGGCAGACAAAGAGAAACAAGGCTGGACATGTCTGAGAAAGGCCTGAGGCCACGTCTGGGCAGACATGGCGAAGGCTATAACCACCTTCATGTGATCGTAATGCGAAGGCTCAGCAAAGGTCCCGAATACAAACGCAATGGAACGACATTACCTGTAAAGCAGGAAGAGGCAGAAAGAAATTCGGTCCCTATCAAGAGCTCTATCAACTCCGTCAACAGTCTGTATCAACAGCTGCATGATGCAGCCTTTGAAGAATAGACTCATAGAGATTATTCATGCTGCATTGCATGAAGGTTCTTCTCCAAACTTTGCAAACTTTGCCAAAAGTTGTGCTCTGTCTGTGACTAATGGGAAGCATGACACGCAATGATCCAATTGTGTAGCTAGGGTAGGCTGTTTTCGCAGATTATCAGACGTGCCCTTTACCAGGCTTTGATTTATGCGGACCTCATAAGAGAAGAGCAAGAACAGCCCTTTGAGCTTTGAAAGAAAATTGTGGTATGGGACAATTTACAGCTTGTGCTTTGTCGCTGAAGAGGATAAAAAGGGTTTTGTAAAACTGCTGGAGCAAATGCTCTCAAACACATGAAGCAAAATGAAAATGCACTAAATCAGGATGCCTTATAAATGGCTGTTGCGAGGAAGATATGAGCTGGTCTTTTAGTTGATTCAGAGTAATAATTAAAATCGTATTCTGGGGCTGCGATGCACACGCACGGCTTGGCCGGTGCGACCTCCTGTCCCCGGCGCCGCAGCACAGTGCCTGTTCCAGCCCCGCACGCAGAGCTGCGCCCGGCCGGCAGCCCTGCCCTGCGCAGGCAGCGAGCGCAGCGCAGCGCAGCGCAGGAGAGCGCGCACCCTGCGAGAGGCGCGCGGCGAAGCTCACAGCCGCCCGCCCGCCTCCGCGACGTTGCCTGCTGCTTGCACTAGGGCTTTTCGAGTTGCTGCAGGCACCGCGAAGAAACGTCTTGGCGGGTTGTAGATCTGGGGATTGGCATTGTAGTCTTGTAAATGAAAACGTATCTTCCCAGCGCGTCAGGCTTTTTCTGCGTTCACATGAACTTGAAAGAAGGTCTTTTGTATAATAATTCTGATGTATTTTACAAGTATTTAAAATTAGCTGTGTCTTCACTAGGGCATGCGTCGCAGCCCGTGCCTGCATCCTCTGCTAGATCTGATGCTTGCTCAGCAAGAGTCACCATTTGCACAAGAGCCTCTTGGCTTTCACCAAATTCAGAGAATGTTTGTTTGAAATAGAAACAGCAATAGCATAATTTGTTGTTAGAGCTATTTGCTACCGCAATGCTAGTAAGAAAGACCTTAAATGACCTATTTGTTTGGTTGGGTATCATTTCACATTTTAGAGTTGATTTTTGTCTCTTAATCTACTAGACTTGGTTACACTATTTGTGTTAATCATTTTATTTTTGTATAAATAACATAATTTTAGATTATTTTCAAAAGAGTTGCAATTTCAGAACCAGGAGGATCTTCTGTCATTTGAATCCTGCTACTGCTGGCACTTTTTCATATGGTTTTGTCTCCTATGACTCCATACGTTTCCTGATCCACCCTATTTCTTTTTTCCATCCTGCTGGATGCCTTACCTGAAGTCTGATCCAGAGCCTCACTCTGAGAGGAATCTCTTGATTTCTGATCTGAGTGTATTCCTCGCTGATCTACACCCATCTGTTGTGCCAAAAGTGTTCTTTAATGTCACTAGTTAGTTCTCCTGCTAGGTTTTTAAGCCCCATTGTGCATTTGGGGAACCATCCTGGCTCCTCTTAGTATTTATTTTATTAATAGTTTCTTCCTGAAAGAAAAGACTTTATGTTCTGCAACACCTGCATTGCTCCTGGTTTGAATTAATCTTCCTGGTGCAGGTGTGACTAAATTGGGCACATCGGGGATCTCAGCACAGTGGCATACATATTTCTTCACTTCTCTTGGAAAGATGTGTCTTTGCTTCACAGATTACTTTTCTTTTTTTTTCCCCACATTTGCATAATACTGATTTCATAGCTCACACTCCAACTTTTCTTCCATTCCCAGCTGTGGAGACCCAGAGAATAGCATAAGTCAGCTCTAGGTGCACGCTGGTGCACTACATCCTTCTGCTATTAGATAAAAATTACAGATTATTTTGTTACTGCCTAACTCTCTGTTGCTGATCCATTAAACCATAGAAAGTGCATTCTGGAGCATTATTTTNAGCTGTGGAGACCCAGAGAATAGCATAAGTCAGCTCTAGGTGCACGCTGGTGCACTACATCCTTCTACTATTAGATAAAAATTACATTATTTTTTCCCTTTTTAATTTAATCTTTGGTACAAATTAAATGTCATTGTAGTGATCAAATGCATGTGTAAAAAGAGTGTTTTGTTACCTCCCTCCAGCTGTGAATATTAAACACAGCCTGTTGATGAGACCAAAGTTGAATAGTGGGAGCAAGGCCCTGGGCTGGTTCCAGCAGTCGCTGATGGGGCTATGGGCCAACGGTTGCTTTTCCTGAGTCCAGACACTCGTGTTGGCCTCCATAGAACTGTGGCGGTAAACAGGACCTGGGGGATTCAGACTTTTCCTGCCTTAGTGTATGCGCTCTCAGAGAGACATTTGACAGATCACTAACCGACCTGTGCTTTAGTTTTTCCATATGTAATATTATTTATACCCCGGACTAATGATAATACATTATGTCCTACGTAAACCTTTTTTTTTTTTTTATTGCCACCTCTTCAGCTCTGTCCATCCCTGTGGGGTGGGTTTGTCGCTGCTCTACCCTCTGCGCAGCTTTGCACGTTGCGCAGTGCAGGTAACAGCCATGAGGTGTGATTTGGCCACTTTCTTCTCTTGTCAGAAGGAAGGTATGAAACACCTGCATGGTCTGACTTGGTGCGGGTGAATAGGGAGCAGCTGGCTAGTTGTTTTAAATGTACATCCTGCTTATTGGAAGAGACAGGTGGAAGAGAAGATGCTTGGGTTTGTCATGGCCCAGCATCTCCATGTGAGACCCTTCCACAGTTGCCTTGGCCGCTGTGGAAAGCTTTACTCCTTGAGTGCATCTGCCTTACATAGAATTTATTGATTTCATTGGATCCTGTAATGCTGTAAAGCATAACGTCACACAACAACATGCGCAAATTTACTTTTGGTATTTTCTGCCTTACCGTGTTTTGTCACCAAAGTGTGTTTTTCAGTGGCATACATGAAAAGTCTTTTGGTTATTTAGAAGAAAATATTAAGGCGTTCTGAGCTTGACACATGTTTATACACAGCCTTTTATATAGTTTCAGGGACTGGGCTTGCTTCTTTAAATAATGACGTGTTGTTCATCTGATTTCTTGAAGGATTCAAGATTAAAGTCATGTATGAGCAGTCTCCCTACTGAGATTCCTGATAATAATCCCAATTTGACCTTCTATCCTTCTAATGAAATGATGTTGCACACATTACAAAACTCTAGTAATTTCATTTTACTGTAATTCATAAAGAAAATAATAGGCATGCAACAGTGCACTAGGGTGTTTTATTAGAAAATTGAGGGCCATCTTCACTAGTTTTTTTCCAGATAGCTTTTCTCCTTGCCTCTGTGTTGTTGTTTTTCAGAACTGCATTTCTTTGGAAGCATCTCACTTCTGCAAAAGGCAATTTTGTTAAATGTATTCCCAAACGCACTGATGAGGTTATAACTGTTTGGCAAAGGCTTGGAGACAAAGATGCTGCTCTGAAAAATGAGCCTTGTCAACAGAAAACTGATTTGTAATCATATAACGTGGACAAGGTGGTCAAAGCTTTCCTATGGGTTGGTCACCCACCTCCAGGTGTATCCACCCTCCTGGGGGAGCTGTTATATGTCTGAAGCATCTACAGGCTCTGCCAACCCTTGTCCTCTGTCAGAGTGTGTTGCAGCAGAGACCTCCCTATCTCTCAGCTCTATGGTTTTACCCCCTGTAATGGATATCCTTGGGCTAAGACGCACTTTAAAATAAACTTATCTGGGTCTTGGCAGTCTTCTACTGTTCCTGTGACTATGAAGAAAAAAGTAAAAAAAAAAAAAAAGCAAACAAACAAACAACAAAAAAAAACCCACCACAAGATCCTGATCCTATGAGCAGGTTTCCAGGGTCTTGGCTGGAGACCTTTTTTGCTTTAACAACCTCAGCCTTTGCTCTGGAACATGCCCCAGCTGCCGAACTGCTGTATTCTCCCCACAATACTGTAGCCATCGCATGCTACTAGACGAAAAGAGGCACTAGCAACTTCTTTAGCAAGCTTTGTCTTCTATTAATTAAATTAGCTGTGGAGCTGCTCCACATCAAACTGGTGCCATGGGAGGAGGAGAGCTCTTAGATTTTCAGTTTGGGGGTCCCGTAGTCCCTGTAAATGCTGAGCTACCACTGGACTCTATGGAAATTACACGGTGCTAGGTGTGCTCACCAGGAGAACCTCAGGAGCTTGGAAAAAGTCAGGCCACCTAAGCAGTCCCATGGGGGCTGACTCGCTTGGGTCTGCGCATCTCTTTCCATGAATCTAAACGCGGCTCTGGCTGTGTCTCAGATCTGCAGTTATAAAATGAGAAAAAAAAGTACAGGCCAGCCTTAAAAAAGATGTTGGAAGGAGGCACATGTTACAAATTGTGCTATTTTGGGTAAGCAGTCAAGGATTTCTTGGATAAAATGTTAATTTTCTGTAGACAGTTTGTAAAAGGCAATGTGTTTTGTTTTATCCCTTACTAATAATTGCATGGCATTTTGGCAAGTATGTGAAAAGCTGTTGTTCCCACTATCTGCTAGGAGATCGTATTATTTCCTTCTCTTAACTTGTAATGCATTTACCCTGCCTGTGATTTATGTAGCGAGGAACAAGAACTGAAGCACTTACACGGGGGAGACGGTGGCTTCCTTGTGTGCCAGAACTGTGAAAAGCTGAATCTTCACGTCTTTAACCTGTTGGATAGTCTTTCAAAAGAGGATGCCTTAAACCTGTTTGTATTTATTTATTAGTTTCACTGTTATTTCTATGCTGTTTAACAGTGGCTGACGTCTTCCCATCTTTTGCAGGCTCCTGGGGTGTTTGTTATAGCTACCATGGCTCTTCCTTGGAGAGGAGCAGGGTAGCTGGATTTCTACAGCAAATGGAGGCTGCAGATCTGTTTTAGCCAACGAACCATTAGTTTATGCTAGTCTAGGAAATTCTGCTTTCTATTAAACTACAGCAGCTTATTTATGTTCTCACGGGGCTGACATTAATATAGTATCCAGTCCCTTTAAAATGTACACTGCTTGCTTCATTCCAATCTATCATCTGCCTTATTTTCTATTTTATTTTACTTTTAAGAAAAAAAAAGTGGTTAAACCAGTTATGCATGTTGGTTTGATGATAGGAATGGGGGTTCCTGCCTCAGATAAAGGCTGAAGGATTAACATTAAAGATAGAATTTTACCTCTTTCGGCTCCAAATGTAAGACTTGCTCTGTGCAGCTTGCAATTTCCCTATAACCCCAGAAAACAGCACCAGCTTCAAGGGGCAATTACTTGGGCCATTTTTTTTTTTGCTGGATATGGTTGTTCAATTCTGTGCTAACTTTAAAAGACACATTTTAAAATTACCCCAAAGGAAACTAAGAAGTAGCAAGCAGGAGGTAAAGGTGATGAAGAGAAAGAAGAAACAGGAGAACTGTGCTAAGACTTAAACTCTTTGTGCTCTGCAGGTTATGTGGCAAAAAAAACAACTTAAAAAAACAAAACAAAAAACCTTCTTGTTAGCAGAGAGCATCCTTCAGGCTCAACCTCCTGTGCACCACTTGCAAAGGAAGTTTAATGTAGCAGGGGGAAACATGCTTGCTAAAAAGGTTGTGAGATCTGATTTCCAATGTCGCCCTTCAGCTCTGAGGCATCCAGAGGGTGTGCAAACTGCCACGTGCAAAGCGGCACCGGGGGAACCCTCCTGCCCCCTTCGTGCGCGAGGGCTTTGGCTTGTGAATCACTGACTTATGTCACTCCAACCTGCAGGAGCTTCCCCGGTGCATCCCAGGAGGGCCCGTGCTGTGGTTTCGGGCCAATAAGCTGGGGGTGGAAACTCGGTTTCTGAAGGGGGCAGGAGATGGGGAAGTTGGTAAACGTGGACCCTATCGTGCCCTTTCTAAGCTGGAAGTTTCAATTAGAGGAAATATATGCACAGGGAGATCTAACAGCTCCCCATGCTCTGCTTAAAACCTGAAACAAATATAAACACTCGCAAAGCACTTTTCACAAGCACTTTATAAATCAGAACGTGAAAAAGGAAGTGACATTAAAAGCTTAATTTTTAAAATGCATAATTGCATACTAAAAGTAAGGAAATTCCAATTAGAGGGAAAAATACTCGGAGTCAGAGGAGCAGCATAACTGCTGTAGGATATCTAAGTCACCAGCTGACAGAGAGCTTCTAATTTAGGGCCAAATTATGCTCCCATTTATGCTGGCACATATCCCCAGGAACTCTGCTCACTTCATCAGGGTACTCGAGACTTACCCCAGTGTAGCTGAAATTATAAATGAGCCCTCAAGAAGCTTTTTGCTATTGAGAATTCTTTCAGAGCCTTATCATTATTTAAGTTCTCTCCTGAATAATGAGCAGGCAGAGGTACTGGGGGGAAAAAGACTGGCAGGCCTGAACCTGCTGCTATGGAGGAATGAAATATTCCATAGCTTTAACAATTCCAACTTCATTAGAGGTACTGCTATTTGAATAAGTCTTTACTATTTACCTCTGACATTTAAATCCTCTAAACACTGGAAATACAGAGATTCCAGATTATCAACAGGATGAATGGATCCAATTACAATGTATAGTCCTATCTTATTCCTAGGGAGACTTTTCACAATTACTTTTCAAAAACTGCTGGCTTGGAAGTCTCAGTAGCATGTGACTTATTTCCAAGGCAAAGTAAAACAGATCTATAGGGCTGAATGTTTGTGTGGCATCAGAGCTACGTTACATATGACCGTGACCTTCAAGCACTAGTTTTTATGGGCATGTCCCTTGTGGTTAGTATGATGAATGATGTCACGCTGGCTAATTAAATCAATACATCTCCTTAATGTCTTGCAGTTTCTGAAATTCTTCTCACTTTTTAATCCATGGATCATCATTCGTATCCTCTTTTCTCATATCGACGTACAATCTTCCCCCCTCTTCTTTTTCAGCCAAGCTACAATACATCTAGTACTCCTCTTCAGAAAGTTATTTTTGGGAAGTATATTTAGTAGCTCTAATAAGAGAGTAGTTGAAAGATAACCAGGAGCACCTTCTGCTCCCCCATTACATTTATTTTTACTATTATTTCATTTATTTTTCATAGTGAGGCCCTTCTGCATCTTTTTCAGACTTAAATTATAAACCAAACAATGGAAACAGCCTTTTTATTGAATGTGTTGTGAATTTTATTAATGCAGGGAGCCAATGGGGACTGAGAGAGCTTTTCAGCAGGTCAGATGCAAAAACATAAAGAATTCCACAATGGTTTTCAATTTCTCCTAGAACCAACAAGGATCTGAATTAGGAATATGGCAAACAATATCAGGAATAATACGAATATGAGCTGGTTGTGTGGGTGTCTCTCTGTTCTTCAACCTAACGGTCACACTTACTGTTGTCTCATAAGCAACCAAAAATGGCTGTTTTTTTCCCATTGTTTTTTTTTTAACTCTGTCTTCTATTAAATCTTATTTACTCATGACTTTTGTACCATGCAAAGCAGGAGGGAAGCAAGAAGAGCACAAGGGACCACATTTTCAACCATTAATTGTTGTCCTGGAAAACAAATTGTGGAAGAGGCAAGTTTTGGTGGCAGCCAACCAAGCAAGATGAGAGCAAAAATACCAACTGCCGATGTGTTAGGCAGACCTAGTGGCAGCCCACACCCGGGCAACTCCATATGATCCCATAGGACATCTTAATCGTGCAATAGCAAAGTTGCTCTGCATGTGTGCTTCATCATGCTGTACCAGTCCCTTACCACACAGCAGGGATGTGTCCCCATCCGAGGGACCACGCTGAGACCCAGTAAGAGCACCTGGCTCCTCCTCACTGTGGTGGCATTTCCCCTTTCTTGTTTGTGGTGGGGAAATGGCGAGATCCGGGAGCAGGAACCGAGATAACCACCTTCTTTCCACCTCTTTCTAAAAGGGACAGATGAGGAATCAGCAGTCTGGGTTGCAGAGACAACAGGGCAGAGCGCTGCTGGGGCCAGCGTGTGGCTGGTTGCACCCAGAGCACCTTCCCCGCAGCTTCTCTAGGGAACCATTTGCAGACAACCAAAATCCATTCTCATGAGCGGAGCCCCGCTTTCTTTGCCCTATATATATATAGCAGGTGTGTCAGTAAAGGCCTGGAGTGTAAAAGAAGAGCACGGAGCACATCATTGCTTCGCCTACCCGGAGCCTGTCACGTTGCAGCCTGTCCCGCAGGAACGTGGGTCGCGTTCGGGAACGCGGCTCATTATCCAGCAGTGACGCCGGGCGGCGTTCCCTGACCTGCTCTGCCGCTAATGGAACTGTCAGCTCTGCTGTCACTCACTTGTCACCCATCCAGGAGCACATTAAAAGCCTTTAAGGAAGCAGATCATCCCAAGAGCGGAGTCTTAAAATAAGATTGACCCTTATTTAAACGTACGTGCAAAAGTGCTTGGACTTTTCCCTCCTGTTGTTTGTACGGGCTTTTGTCAATGATGTGAGCTGAAAAAGAGGACATTTTTCAGGAAAATATTGGTTATAGGTGCCAAGGGTTCTGTTGTCAGTGCTTTGCCATGGTTTCAAAGGGTGCTTGGAAGAAAGGCTTTCAACTCTGTCTCCTTTGGGGGCCTTCATCCTGGTGTTGACATAATGTCAGGATGTCAATGTTGTTGAGGGGACATAATGAGCGATTCTCACCTGTTGAGGCGGGTGTTTTTGCCAAGGGGGTTATGAAGGCTCTGGCTGACAGCAGGCGTAAACTTCAGCGCACGGGGGCACCTTCGTGGTGAAAGCAACTGAGCCACCGAAGGAGAGGTTAAGCAGGTGAAACGGCACCGGGTCAAGAAGCCGCTTGTTGGTCAGGTCAATACGGGGGATGGCAGCAGTGACATGTGCATCTCCAAGTAAGCAAGACTCTTAATTTAACTGGAGAAGTGTCAAGATCATCTTCTGAGTAAGTTAAAAGCAAAGAGGTTTCAGGCAGAAAGTCAGTCAGCTTCAAGAGGAAGAATTAACTCTGCTTAGAGCCCCTATAAGGACAGTTGGTTATAGAAGTTATTGTGCTCCGTGGAGAAAGGTCTTCTCTAACAAGAGCAGTGGGAAATATGAGAGACACAAGGGAACAGAGGCCCTGACATGTCATGAGAACATCTGCAGGAAACGAGTAGGATACCGAATGGAAAGGACCTTTGCACCCCCCTCTTGTAAACAAACCAAGTGTCATCTTCTTCCTTAGCATGAAAATGTTTTTGTAACTGCGTTGTCTCTTTTGGATACTGTAAATAAATACTGCGATTTGCATTTACCTTAGCGCAGCTGGAGTTAGAGTAACTGGTTAGAAACGGGCCTCCCTTGCTGCTGCAGCCCGGGAGGAGGTACCCCGGGGTGAGGAGACAACATGTCTCTTCCCTTGGCAGGACAGCGCTAGCTGAAATCTTCAGCAGGATAGAGGGGAACATCGCTACATCCCAGTGGTCCTGAGGGCATCTCTACACTTGAGTTAAGGCACCTGGGTTTCTATTCCTCTCTGGAAGAGCAAACATCAATGCAAAGAGTGAAGGTGGCTCTCTCCATTTCTTCCTCAGTTCATGAACAGCTCTGGGTTTGCTGGTGATACAGGTAGTCTAGCAGTGATCATGCCAGAACATTTCTTAGTGTCATACTCCCGCTTTTGTGTCAGAAACCAGCAAAGGAAATTATCGCTGCCATCTCCTAGGCAAACTGGCAAAGGCACTGGCATGATTAACACACATCCATGAGCATTCATCCATATTTTTGCATTCTTTTTTTTGTTTTCTGAAGCAAAAAGAAACTCTCCCTGGCAACTATTTTAAAGGTAATGGCTTGCCAAAAGCTGCCGTGACGAATGGAGGAGGGATGCTGTGGCATTCAGGACTGGCAGAGCGGCTCAGTGGGATTATGGAGGCATGGGATGCACAGCAGGACTCTGGTTTCCCCTCAGCAGGGAAATAAGCCTGGTGCTGCCTGAAAGAGCGAGTGGGAAATGTGCAGGAGACACATTCCTGAATATTAACTACTCCGTACCAGTTTCTCCTGTAAGGCGAGGAAAGAGGTAGGAGCTGAAGAGCAGGAGCCCCTTCCTTCTGTGCAGGGGTGCATCAGGCTGCTCCGCTGCTCCTTGTAGCATCCTGCCTGTTAATCCTCTCCACATCTCATGGGCAGCAAAATATTTCCCTGAGCTCGAGGACAAACATTTAGCCCAGTAGTCAGGATGCCCATCAGGGAAAGGTGAGCCACGGGCTCCCTTCTACTGTCACGTATTTCACCCTGCCCTGCTTTGTCTTGGAATTCGTAGTTAACTCACCCTAGCCCCTGAGACAGGGCTAAGAGGAGCGGGGAATTGACTGGGTTTCTCCAGCAGGTCTTCAGACGGAGGATCGATTTACTCTTGTTGCGCTTGATTCACAGTGAATAATCCTCAGTTAATAAGTAAACCAGGAAAGCTTACTATTCCCTTCCCAATCCAATAATGCATGTAACTTTCTGGAACTTCTGCAATTTGCCTGCCTTTGCCATAGCTCCCTGGGTAGCTTATGAGCAGAGATACCCGGATACACCTGGTGAATTTGTCTCCCAGCGCCTTCTGCTTGCAGCAAATGCTCCTAAAGTGAATCAGTCCTGGGAGCAGAATCACAGGAACATAATAAGGCAAGGTAGGTGTCAAATGTCTAGCCCAGAAGATTTTACTACCAATCCTCACTAAATAAAACATCAAAGCTGTCAAGGTGGCCACCAGGCAGACAAGTTAAAAGGTAACAAAGCAATCAGTGCAGCTGACTTTCAGGTATGTCTCTCAGTTCCTATCAAAAGTGGTTGTCATCATTCCTGGGCTTCTTTATAGCAAAAATAAAGAAGGTATATAAATGCTGGAATTTTTCCCCTGAGATTTTTTCTGTGTTACTGAAAAAGTTTTCAGAGCAGTGTCACTGTTCTCCAGATCTGTTATTAGGAACATTTGGGAACTGTAATCTGCCCGTCCCCACATGCACCTTGTAGAGACTTAACGAGTTCCTGAGTGTCGACTGTCTGAGGTCCATGGTCTTGGCTTATTACCTAGCGAGGACTAAATAATTTCAGTGTCCAGGAGAGGCACCTATAGTAGGAGGTTTGAGCTTGACAACCTTGAAATCTTTTACAAGGAGTCTTTACAGGAAAATCTGTTCCTCGCTTTTATTGGACTGAAAAAAAGTTCTATTTTCAAGTTTTATGCAAACACAGTTATAGCAGACTTGAGAATGCCTTTTTGGTATCCAATCACAGAGCCTAAAAAAATATTAATTTACCCAAGGACAATAAATGTCACTAAGTTAATTTCCTCTGAAGATAGTGACAGAACCCCTGAGAGTTTGGGCCTTTGGATTCCAGCCTCGCTGCTTCTTACACTTGCTGGATTTACCCCTACCAAGTATTCCCAATAGGACAAGGTAGCACTTGGCCGTTCCACTTTTCTTCTTGACCCCATCTGCCTATTCTTCCTCATGGCACAATCTTGTCTTCTTATGAAATCGACGCTTTTGCCATTTCTTCATTGTTTGCTCTGCTGCCTTTGAGGTCCTGCAGTCAAAACAAAAACACTTCATTAGCATTGGTATTTAGAGGGAATTGCCAGGTCTAAAAGTATCAGTTATTGAAGTTATTAGTAGTTATGTAAACTCTCCTTCTTCGGGATATTAAGCTTGGGGATAGATAAACACGTTGCTTTGTGACAGTCCAAATTAGGATTTAGGGGACTTCCTTTTGAAGCAGCTAGTTCTTGCCACTGCTGGAAACAAGAGAGATGACAGTTCCCATGCGGCCTAGCAAAGTTTGGATTCATTCCTTATTAAAAAGAGCTCACACTCCAAAATAAACACGGGCCATGGAAACTCCAGGACTCTGTGTTTTCTGCACTTGCATCTCTACAGCATCCTATAGATAAAACCATGCATGACATATATAGTAGGTTTCATTCACACTAGATGGTAAGACATTGGTTGCTATTGCATATATATTTAGATTTGATATGTCTTAGAAATACAGACAGTCTGGAGCATAACACAGGCAAGTTCTGTTTATTTTTGGTAAGGTGACTCCAAATCATATTAGGAGCTGGGGAAACATCATCAGCTCCTGAGCCAGTCACAACAGCAGCAGCTTTATCAGCGCTCATTTACCATTTAAAAGAACAAAGGTTAATAAACAGAAGATACAATGTGTATTCCTATATGGGTCTCTGGAGGGCCAAGTCATCTTTAATGAGAAACAAAGTAATTATTGGTTCTGCCACCTTTAGTCTCTCAAATGCACTTGAAACTGTTTAATATGTGCCCGGTGTTGTTTGATGGAATATAAAGACTTAGGAACTGTTGTCAAACATTGCAATATTGCTGTGTTAGTGTAAAGACACTGAAGCCTGGATATGAAATGATCCATTTAAAGGTGATTGGAACCTTTTTTCTTCCTTCATCAGAACTGCCTAAAATGCTAGGATAAAAGAAGTATTTCAGTTTTCCTGTTATGCTGCTGCCCTAATAATGATAAATTACTCTGTTCCTCAAAGTAGAGATGTTTTTAGTTTTTAAAATGGAAAACATAGTGAAAGATTTGGACAGCAACACTGTGACAAATTTAGGAAAAGCCAGTTTCTAAATTTGTATCACTTCGGTTACATACAGAAGCCTCAGAAAGAGGAATACGAAATTAGCTAGGATAAAAAAAAATATTGTGAAATATAGTAACATTCATGAAGAAAGAACTTGGAATGGCTGTCTGATTTAAGGAAAATGTCCTTAAACCTTTGAATGGCCGTGCGTTTCCTTTCCCTCTGCTCTGTTGGTGCCTCTATGCAATCTCATGGGATGTGGCTGAGGCTCTGTGCGTGGAGCTGGGTTTGGGAAGCAGCTGGGCGAGGGGTGCTCACGCACGGGCTGCGATGTGCCGGCGGGATGGAAAACGCCTTCCCATGGGTCCAGTCTTCAGCGCAAAGCTCCCAAGCCCAGACATGCTCCTTGGGGCCAAGGAGCACCAAGAAGGATGGTTCTTGCTCTGCCCCTCAATAACCCTGCTTTATTGTGGGGAAATTACGGGGCTTTCGTGGTCCCACTGGGGCCCTGGGCACAAAGCCGGCACACGTGGGCGCTGTGGGGGTCCTGGACAGAGCCTGGCCCGTCGTGCTGTCCCCACGGGGCAGCTGCTAAAGCAGCTCCAGGCTCGGCTCAATATGGAGCCGCGTCGGCTTTGCATCTTCACGTCTGCCAGTCGATAACCGTCCTCCCGAGTGAAAGCCCTTATTGACCAGACGAAATATAGCTGTGTCTCCCTTCAGCTTTCATTTTTTTTAAAAACGTTTCTCTGGTTGACCTGGCTTTCTTCAGCAATGGTGGTATTTGCTATAGATTTCCTTGGCAACATAACAGAGTGGAAGTGAGAGTTTGTACTAATCTTTTCTGCTTCGGCTGTGATATGCAATAGCCATTTCCACATCTGCAGCAGCTTTCCAGCACTGCCGTTAGCTTGGAGGTGAAAGAGCCCCTAAGCACTGCTTGTGCAAGTGAGGTTTCCCTCACTATATCAGTATTTCACCTTTCCCATTCCCTGAAGTGGCACAAATAGCAGCTCCTTTCTCCTGCGGGTGCGGAAGCACCTACTGCAGGTTGACACCTACTTTCAAGCCAGCCCTCGAAGACGCTTTTCACAGGTGCTAGCACTGGCAAATCTACTTAAAGACATGGAAAAGCCGCAGACTCCAAGAAATCGACCCAAATTTCATTCTTTTTTGAACATCTAGAGAGCTGGCACCTTTCTCCTCCCCTCCCAGTGTCCTGCCTAAGAATTCACTTCCAGGTGCTCCGGGAAATGCACCAGCAGTTTCTCCATACTGAAGAATCAGCAGATTTATTTAAAACTGTGCAGCGTAATTCTACTATATTCCCTATCAGCTAACTACTGCTATCAGCGGCTCCGAGCCCTTGCAAAAGCTGCATATAGCACTTCTGCGAGTAATTTCGTGCCGTAGGTTTATTACCTTATTAGGAAGGAGAAAATTTCACAGACCACTCCATGCAGAATTAGATGTTATATTTAATTAAGCCAGGTTCATGTAATTTTAGTGCAGTGCAAGCAATTAGGTGTTGAGAAATGGAGAATATAAAAATAAAGCAGAAAATTGCTAATTTCTCCAAAGCCACTGATTTCAGTTTTGTTTGAAAGGCTTCTGTTGGGAGTGATAAGTTAATAATTAAGTTAATGGTGCAACAAAGGGTCAAAATATTAAAAAGAAATGCAATATGGACACTTGGTTCAGAAACCTGAATATTTAGTTTAAAATACCAGCATATGCTTGTTCCACATGGGAGCACACTGTAAGCAGCCCCCGTTACTGCTAATTGATTTAAACCTCAGAACTCAGTAGGAAATCACAGATGTTAACTGCTCGGCGATGCACTAAAACTTCCTAAGTAAGTTCCTCACAAAAGGCTCAGAGTAATTGCCAGGTATCTTTTCAGGGTCCAGGGACTATATAAAGCTGTTCCGCTGAGAGCTGTTCCATCGAAAGCACTGATGATAGCCTTGCGAGTCTGCTAAGGAAAATAACTTTATATTTGTTTCGGGACCTTCACCCTGGAGAAGACTGAAGAAAACGTATAATGTTTGTGTCGTGCTAAAAAAGAGAGAATTGCCCTCTTTTCTTTGAAGCATTTCTGAAACCTTTAGAGAGAAAGCTAGCCACCTGGTGCCATTTCCTTGAGAAACTGAAGAAAAATGAGCAAAAATGCTAAAAAAAAATAAAAATACAGAGAATATTTCTCCTGAACTGATGTGCAACCTTGCAGCAGAGAGTATAAGGAAAATATTCCAGAAGTCTTTGATTAAAAAGCCTAAAGACCCTTTGTGGACTCTCTGTGACTCGGAAGCTTAAACAATGGACATAAACAGGATGCAATAACCACTTAAATGCAAATGAGACGAGCTCCAGCAATCAAATTGCTTCCAGAATTAAAACTGCCTCTCCTTAGCCATAGAAACTACCTACAAAAGCTGTCTGCCGACAAATCCTCATCTTCATTTCCCTTCGGCGACAGTTATGATGATGTTCTTTCTAGTAGCAGTCATTTTTCTGGAAGTTAAAGGAACCTTAAAAAAAGAAAACACAGCTAGTAATATAAATTCTTAAATATCATTAGAGAGTCAGTAATATCTGAGGCTGACTGTGACTCTCCTAGCAAGATTAAGTGTGGCAAGCGACTTGCTGGCGGATTTTCTTTTGAGCCCGGTTCCCAGCAGGTGGGCTGGGAGCTCTGCTCTCGTGCTTTAAGGCTTGAGGGCACCTCCAGGCAGCAGATATTTTTTCTGCTAGTAATCTGGGATCTCAGAGGTTGGAGGCTCCGGAGCAGTGCTGGGCATATAGACTAATAGCAGTAGTTTGCTCAAAAGGATCAGCTGCATAAAACCTTGAACTGGAAATCAGGAGAATTGGGGTCCACTCAGTGGCTGTCATCTGCCTGTGCCTCCGACTGCTGTTTGTGAAGTGAAAGTATTATTTCTGTGCTGCAAAGTCCGATGATGTCTGGCTGGAAATGTGCTCCGCCAGGGATGTGGTGCTCACAGCGCAGCGCAGCTGGGGTGGCCCAAGCAGGGCTCTTAGTCCCGGTGCACAGAAGACAACAGAAACTGAACCCCCTTTCCTAGCGAGGGCTCGATGAAGCCCTGTGGACATTATCATCAAGGCAGAGGGATGGAAAACGCTCCTCTTCTACCACTGAAGTTCTTCTGATGTCAGCGCAAGCCAGGACATCTGGGATCCCAGGATATCCATCCTGGAGCTCAGTGGCCAGAAACACATGACCTAACGGGCAGCACGACCATGGGAGAAAGGATCTCTGGGCTCAGATGAAGAGAACAACCTGCCCAGTGTCACTGTCAGGATTAGGGAGTCCTCTACGCCTACAGCTCTCTGCAAACCTGTCCCAGGGCACAGGGACCCCCTTAAACCTCTTCCCTGCCGTTTTCTCTCCATAGTCCAAGGAGACAAGAACAAAATGTGTGTTTAAGGATCACATTCTCAGACATACAGGTTTGAGAGCAGCATAGGTCTGAAAGCAGCCTTGGATGTCAACTGCCCCAAGCCCATGCTGGACCCATGTCCACCTGGTCTCGGACTGGCGGCTCTCTGGACAGGGGGAGACCTGGAGCGGGTTGTTAGCAGGGCCAGCATTCTCCTCTGCCTTTCTTTTCCCTGCGCTTGCTTCTTCTCACTGAGTCGACTACTCTAGGGGCAGGACATGTGCCTTCCTCCACCTTTCTGCAACGGTGTTGAATCTCGTGGAAGATTCCCTCAACTTCCAACCTTTCAATAGCTGTGGACGTTTTGTACTGTGCCCTTCTAAAACAGTATTTTTAGGTACTCAAACTCAGAGAGACCCTTTGTGTGTCTTTGTGTGTCTTTGTGCATTGTCTTACAATCCAGATGAGAAACCAAGGATGGCCAAAGATGGCCAAATATATATCTTAGGAGTAACAGTCTGTGAATCTGGAGTGACATATTGCCCTATGTTGTAACGCATATGTTTTGGAAATGTTATCCTGCTGCTCATTTGATGGGATTGTACTAGGGGGAAAAAAAAAGGAGCAGGATGCAGGCATGGCAAATGTGTCTAGCAAATTGTTAAATGCCTAAGTGGTGATGATAATGTGAGCATGGGTTTATTGCTCTGCATTTTAGAAACATCTTTTAAAAACTTCCAATTTGTGAGGCATTTATTTGCATACAGACAATTCTGCCTTTGCTTCCCGTGATTTTATTGCAACTGTAATAGAGATTTTGGAAATCAAATATATCCCACTACTTATGAAGACTCTGACTATATTAGTGGGTTGCTAGTGATTTATGGAAAGAAGGTATGACTTACTCCACCCACTGTGTATCTAATAGAAAAATCCAGTAAATTGAGATGAATATTCCCATTCTTTGCAGATGTGGGTGGATATGACAGAGATGCTGAATTCAGTCTCATAAAGTCAGTCTCCCCTTGCCTTATGTAAGCTTAAAATAAATAGGGCATTTTCCTCTTTACTTCTCCAGTCTTGTACTGGATGCTGCCCCTGAGATAATAGTTTTATTGAGTGTTGGGTCTTCCCTGAGACTGTTTCAGTTGCCTTTTGGTCCCTTTTGAGCATGTACTATTCTTGCCTTCTTCAAATTAATATTGAAAAGAGGAGAGTTGGCTTCTCCTCCACTGCGGTGGCTCCTGTCATTGCTCCGGTCTTTTTCTGAGTCCCCACTATTTCTAGTGTCTGTTTTAAGGAAAAGGCTTTTCAGATAGTATTCTTTCACTAACTGGAGATATTGTCCTCAGGAGTAATTTGGATCATTCTTTTCTTTTTGCAATTAGTCAATTTCTAAAAATTAGTCAATTTTAATTGAAAAGTGGCACTTCTGAGGGCAGTTTTTCCCTCACTAATGCACTGTCTGTATTACCATTGAGGTGGTTCCAAGGAACATCCTTGGCATTCTGGATTAAAACTGGTGTGTGAGGATGGAATGCTTTTGTTCTCCATCCTTGCCAGTCTTCTCTGATTACAGCAATATTTGGTGCTGACCAAGTCCATAAACAATGTCTCTCTCCTCAGTCTGTATTTTTGGTTACCAATGAGTGTTATTACTCATTTCATCTTAAGTCATGCCTCTGTTTACCTGATAGGAAACATGTTTGTTTGGTTTTCAAAACAGTTGTTTTTGTCAAATAATATCTGAGCATTGGAAGTAGGGCTGAATAAGCGACAAACAGAATTTATGCAGAGAAGAAGTTAAGAAGTGTGTTGATAGAAAATAATGTCTCTCAGAAAACTGGAGACACTCAAAAGTATTCTTGCAACATCCAGATATTGATTTTTGTCACGGCATTAGGTAGCTATTACAAACCTGGGAGATATCTGTCTTGCTGTGCACCAAGAGGTGAGAGAAACACATTTTTAGCCATTTCTGCATCCCATTAACAAATAGTTCTATTTGGAAATATGATGGTCTTGATTTTGGCAACCATGATGCCTATAAAAGGGTGTCTTCTTAGTGATCTGTGGGGCTGGATATTAAACCAGCCCCACCATTAAACCATTAAACACTTTAAACATACCTAGCCATGTAACATAAGACAAAAACACTAGGAATGCGATTAATGAAAATGCCCTCAGTGAGACCCACAAAACTTCACACACATGTAGCAGACTACAGATTTCTATCTTCTGTATTGCATACCAGATGAGCCCGGGGCTCATGACAAAAGTAATATCCAGCTTATTTTCAAACTTCTCAGGAGCTGCAACACTAAAAAGTTATTATTATTAACTCTGAGGATAATTTTAATCTACCCTTATGGTAGCAGCAACTGGAAGTAAATCACATGGACGCTATCATGCACCATGGCTTCTTCCAAGCTATCTGCAAAGGGCAGCGTTGCTGCAACAGGCAGGGAGCGCAGGGAGGTCCTGTCACCGTGTGCTCGGCTCCCCGTGGCCATCAGCGCTGCGCTGTGTGGGGACGCCGCAGGGGAGGAGCGCGCCGCGGCTCTCGCTGCTCCACAGACGCTGCTAATATTAGATTCGTGTTATTGATCGCTGCTCTCCCTAGAGCCGGGGAACTCAAGGAGGCCAACCAGGAGGGTAAGGCGAACTGTAAAGAACTAACTTGTGTTCCTCATTAAATAGCACCGTGAAATACTTGCTGGGGAGCCTGGGTCATCTGTGCGAAGAGTGGTGGAAATCACACTGGCGCTGGCTTTAGGCATCGTTTATGTCTCTGCTTTGCCCTCCAAATGAGCAAATATGGGATACAGCGAAATCTATGAGGTTCTGAGATGTTGGGCTAACTGAATTTCACCCCATACATGTTCACGTATAATAAAATATACCCCTCAGGCCAGCTTACATCGGCCGATAATGAAAAGGCCAAGAAAAGTTTAAATGCACAATACCGATCCAAAAGCAGAAGCCTGTGAAAGGCCATCAAAGCAGGAACCAGCTTTACCTAAAACATTGTAATTACTTGTTGTGATTTAGGCTGAGATACCTGCGGCAGGTTTCTCTGTTGCCAGGGCCTTGAAGCAGTACATACCATGTGTATATAAGGTGAACCAGAAAACTTGATTGTTCTGGTGTTAATATAGCAGAAACCTCAGAAACTTTTGATTAAACCTGGGCTGGTGTTGGTATAAACAAGTTAGAGTTAATGGACAATGCTCCATCTAAAAAGCTGCAGATAGGAGTGATTTAAAGCTTCGGAGATCATGAAGGTATCTGCTTGGACTTCAGATCTAGGGCTGTGGTTAAAGGGCACAGTAAATTCCGTTTCAGACCTCCTGGTACCAGATCCAAAGTGACACAGCAAGCATGAACTTGTCCTGTGCTTTCAGATTTGTTCCAGAAAACTTGGATGGGCTAATTCTGTGCTGAGAAGCTTTACACAAGATTAGGTGTCAGCTGTCTTCTGTAGCCCATATAAAGCACTCCTGACGGTATAAACCTAGGATAAATTCCACTTTGGACATGGGGGCTGTTCAGCAGAAATATGGCCATCTGTTTCTGCCTGCTCTGGATCATATTAGTACTGCTGAGTAACCAGACAGCATGTTGAGCACTAATGATCACAGCACCATAGTCTCAGAGGTCTGAACCTCAGATTAAAAACCATCTTCAAATGGTTAGGTTTTTCTCTTTGTGGTAGCTTTGTGTGCTCTTCCTTTAGATACCCCCTTTCAAAAGGGGAGAGCGTTAGAGACGGAAGAGGGAGGGATCAAACCATCTTCCTGCTGCCCTTTTTTCTTCAGAGGAAGAAAGCGCTGTGAGAAAATGATGCCTTCCACCCTCCTCTCTTCTCTCTACCACAGAGCTGTGCTAACGACTCCCCTTTGGGTTGTCTGAGCCGTTTTGTATGCGATTAACAAAAGAATAAATTCAATCAAGTATCCGTTGGTTTACTCTAAAGTCAACTGGAAGCAAAGGAGGCAACATTGTTGTGCCCAAAAGCAATGAAGGACTTAAATCCATTGCCCTAAAGTCCAGTATTTACACTTTTATTGTATCCTTCCTTAGCTAGTGCAATGCAGACACCTGTCACAGTCCTGCTGTCTTGTTACCCATCTCTAATTCTGAGTCCTGAGAGCCCTGAAACACATAATGCTACATTAAGCTTGATTTGTTGACACTGTCCATATTTCATTCACACCAGTCCTGTTCGTGTCAACAAAACCTGCTGAAAAGAATTGCCTTTTACCCCAAGGGTTCCTTATACCACAGCCCCATTCCTCTAAATCAGGTTTTACCTACAGTTAATTCAACTTTCTGCTCCTTCATGCTGATTTAAAATTGCAGCAAGAACTTTTCAGCAGCTTTGCCTGGTTTGTTATTATTTATGGTTTATTATCAGTACAAAGACAAAGTATTAATCGATCTCTCTCTAATGAATAATCACAAGTTTGCCAAGGTTTATGGTATGTTTTATCTAATGATAAAGGGGGGAATGGAACATAAACCACAGGACGCTGCAAAGCTCAAGCTCCCAAGTGAGGGAGAGATTTGGTGAGAAAAAGCGCCTTTTGGGAAGGTTCAGGTGCGCTGCCTTGGCAGCCGGTGGCCCATGGCCAATGCAAAGCCCATGTCACTGTGGGCATTGCCCTGTTGGCTATGGCGTGCCATGCACAGCCTGTTTGCCATGTGCCCACCTCTTGACCCAGGTAAGGCCGTGATGCTCCTGTGTCACCTAAATGTGTGGAAGGAACTTGTTGCATTTAAGCCCAAATCTTTTTTTTTTTCTAATAAATTGTTGAGATGTTTGTAAATGCCATTATTGGCTGTTTTATTACAATAGATCAGACCAGAAGATGCACTAATGACATATGCAAATAAATAACTTCTCTTGTTTTCTCCAACATGCTTCCATTTCCATTAAATTGCCATTAGCATTGCTCTTTGCTGCAGGGCCTCCTTCTGCTTGGCTAGTGGAACACAAAGGTCTCTCTGCTTCTGGAGCAGGATCCTGTGGTCCCTCTCCCACTCCAAACAGGCCTTGGCTCAGATGGAGGTAGGGCAGGAGAGGCAGGAGAGGTCCAGTGGCAGAGGAGGAAGGATGAATTATCAAGCTAATGAACTAGTGAGGTAAGTAGCTAGAGAAGTAAAAATCTACAGAGAAGAGATTAGCCCTTGTTTGCTCTATTCTTTTCGTTTTTTTACCTAATGAGCAAACTGAAGTTTGTTCCACACAGTTTGCTGTTGTGTAAATCCGAGGGTTCCCAGCGAACTGTGACACCCCTCTGCTCCATGGCCTTGGGTAACTGGGGAGGAATCTTGCCAAACTGGGTGCTTATCCTGTGAACTCCAGCAGACGATGGGGGAATAATATCACGCTGGCTTTGTCGGCTCTTCTCACGAAAATGCTGGCTGTGATAAGCATCTGCTAATCCTTTTCCAAAACTCTTTCTGCAGCCACCCAGAAAAACATAAATCATCTCATTCCTCCTACTTGCATTCATGAAATTCCTCTGAGGGTTGTGCTAGGACAGCCTGTTGCCAGGCCTGGTAAATGGTGTGCTGTATGGTCCAGGTACCTTCCGAGGAGAAAAAAATGGGAAAAACATGTCCCAGGCCCTCAGCAAATTTTCTTCTCTACTCAGAAACTTATGAGGACTGGTCTTGAGACTAATGGGGTCAACAGGACTGCTCCGTCCCTTGGCCAAAAAGGGGGAAATACAGACATTTCTGATTGTGGGGCAAAAAATAATGAAAAAAGAGCACTTGAGAAAGAACTTCAGAAACACATCCTTTTTCTCTGGTGTGCTTCAGGAGCAGCTGGCTGTAAATGATAATTGTGCTTTATTTGGGAACAATAAATTAAGGCAGAGTGAAATAAAACCAGTGATATTCCCAAAGACCTAGCTGATAATTTAAGTGCTTTTAATCACCGTAATTAAACGTACATTAGAAATCTACAATGATAATATGACACAGTCTTAAAATGACAGTTACTTTCATGTGTCATGTACCTTTTCCCAGTATTGAGTTGTACTTGACTTCCTGATGATGATTTGCATTTACAGTGTATACAGTCAAAAAGTACCTAGTGCCTGCTTGCCAGTCCAGGCTGTCTTTCCAGGAATGTCTCCGCAGCTTAGCCACCATAGGAGCTTCGAAGTTAGGAAAACACAGAGCACATTTATTTTTTACCTTGCCAAAATCTGCAGGTTCAGCATTGTCCACAGCAGAAACAGATAAGAAAACATAAATCTTAGCTTTCTCCATGGGTTTGAAAAGTTAAAGACCAAGTTTCCGAGTTTCAGAGCAAATGTGATCATGTTCCCTTTAAGAAGTAACTGCCCATTACATGGTGCGGTCACTTCATAATTTTATTACAAAGCAGAACCCTGTTTGGTTCTCTAAACAAGATTCCTAATTAACTGCAGAGTACTGTTTTGAATTAAAGCCTGCAATTTTGCAGAACTGAAGACCCCAAATTGGAGATTCATGAGTCCGGACCCTCGAGAAGGCCAGGAGTCTCCCACGGCTCAGTGTTTTGTGCTCATGACAAGAGGCCTTAAATCTTCCAATAAATGGTTCCTGCTAGCAGCTGTTCAATGGTTGATTAGGTCTCCCTAGGTTTTTGCTGTTTCTTGGTATGTGGGTGTAAGCGCCTGTCTTCCATCTCGTGTCGGAGACATCACTGGAACATCTGGGAGGATGGTGTGAGGGAGAACGCGGTCCTCCTGGTGCTCTGTGTTTCACCCGCGTGTGTCCCCTGACATGAGGTTAATGAGCCTGCAGAGAAGGGAGGAATCTCCCCCGTGAACACTGAGAGAGACAAATTAGTGCTCATAACTCAAGTATCTCAAAGCAAATTGCCTGTCTGTTGATAGCTGACTGCAGCTCCTAAGGGCCATAGTGCATCCCTTACTCCTGGTTTTATGATGCCCTCTTCTTCTCCGGAAAAAAAGATGTATTTCCAGTATGAATTTGGAGGACAGGTTGGTTTGGGAGTTACAACTTTTAATTGTTCAAAATGTTGTTGAATGCCGTATGATGGGAAGACGATCTGTCTTATGTAGCTGTGAGGTTCTTTGCAATGTTTGAATCAAAAGGAATGTATCAGGGTAAAATGTGCTAGGGTTTAATTCAAAATATGCACAGTTAGGACTCTGGGGGAAAAGCCTAGCAAGGACTCATCTGGCGCACTGCTGAGGCCATCCAGCAAGTAGTAGGGAGAAAACTGAATCAGTGGTTTAGCCGTGAACATCAAGAAGGCTTCTAACCACCAATGCCAAAATCCTGCAGTTCTGTCTACAGGCTTTTCTTAAGAACAACTGAGCTAAAAATAAAACACACCTAAGAGGAAGGAAGAGGACAGATGTCAGGAAGGGCTTGAGCCTAGTTTCCAGAGTTTCGGATTTGATGGAAAGGGTCTTTGGTCTGGGAGATTTAAAATACAAACAGACAAAAAAAGTTGGGCTGCTTTGAAGTTAGGGACCAGTTTTGCTGCTTTATTGGTGCATTGAGACAAAGGAAAGAAATCAGTATTGGTTTTGGTCTCTCATTGTTTGTGCAGGATGGTCAGACAGAGATAACTAGAAAATTAACGGAAACTCTTGGAAAACGAAAAGACTTCTTGTAAAGGAAGGACCGGTTATATAAGGTCAAGAGTGCCTGCCAATTGCTGAAGTCTTGCTTTTTATTAGAAAAGAAGAAGTAGTGAAACATTGGTTGGCATGGCTGGCATGAAAGAAGCACAAGCATGAATATAAGAAAACCAGCAAAAGTGGCAGTGAGGCTCTATTAGAGCAAGTAAATGTAAATTGCATATATGAAACAGGAAAGAAATGCTATTTTTATTGCATTATTTCAATTAGATTTTAGATTGCTGCTGTGATATTCTAGAATTTCTGAATAGCATTATGAAATATATTTACATACTGCAAATACTGGGTATATTTACCTAAACTGCATAATAATGCACAGTTATACAAGTCAAATAACTGCAGTAGAATTGACAAAATTCTATATATATTCTCTGTTCTTTTAAAGTAATGTGACTAAAGTAACCTAAACACCCACTGAAATACAGAAATAGGAAAGCAATGGGAATATTTTCCTTCTTGCATCCATACATTTCTATATTTAAATCACTGTTAATTGCATATATATATAGATAGATAGATAGAGAGAGAGAGATAGATAGATAGATAGATGTAAAAATAATTAATTTATTGCTGCAGATAAACAGGAAGAGTTCTGCTCCTTCTACAGTAAAAAAAAAAAGGCATCAGAGAAAAGTTTATAATAGTTTCATGCAGAGGACTAAAGAAAACATTAGTAAGCATCTATCAAGAGTTATGTTTGATGTATTATTATTTAAACTTGTAATTTAAATACATGCAGGTTGCTAGTGGTGGGACAGTGCTGTTTGACCTGCTGTTTTACTTCTACTGTCATTTCAGAGTAAATAAGGAAAGTACTAAGGGTGCAGATGGTCCGTAAGATGCACAGACCTTCTTCCTCTCTTTCTGAGGAGAGACTTTCATGAAATCTGGATACATCTGGGCACGTGTGAAGAGGGCAGTAGGGACAGCGTTGCTTTCCCTGTAATTCCTAAACCTTGTTTTTTGAAATAAATGTGGTCTCTTGTTTTTCTGGAGTCAGTCTAATGGCAAGCGCAGATGGGATCCTGTACAGATCTCTGATTTCTGCCTTTTTGAAGGGAGTCCAAGGCCTCCAGGCTCAAGAAAACCCCGCGTACGTGTCAGCGCCTCACGTCTAAGGGCAGGACACCCGCCTCGGGCCGCGGGCATCCCGTCTGAATGAGAAATTGGGAATTGGACCTGTCCCGGATGAGCCGGGAGCCAAGCCAGCCACGCAAGAGCAAAGCAGCGCTTGTCCGAAAGGCTCCCACCTGGCTCCGTGGTGAGAGCCCGCTCGGTGACCGCGAACGGGGCGGGAGAAGGCGAAGGCGAGACCTTGTCCTGTGCCCTTGCTGGAGGTGACGGGCAGCGGCTGCGGCGCCGCTGCGAGGGGCGGCGGGCGGGAAGCAGCGCACGTGGGCCTTTGCCAAGCACGCAGATGTAGAGCGAGCTGGTAACACGCTCTTCCAGATAGTGGGAANTGCGGCGCCGCTGCGAGGGGCGGCGGGTGGGAAGCAGGGCACGTGGGCCTTTGCCAAGCACGCAGACGTAGAGAGAGCATGGTGCTGGTAACACGCTCTTCCAGCTAGTGGGAAGTACCTTTTGCCCTGTTTAGAGACTTTTGCTGTTTAGAGATCGAACTTCTAAAAATATACACTTACTTGCATATAAAATTCAGTAAAATAAACGATTTGGATATTGCTTCCGTAATGGTGATCCAGGAAATTGTCAGTGTGGACATGTATATTTTTTGAAGTCTTTCTTTCCTCTTAAATAGCCTGCATGCAAAACTATATTCTCAGCAATATCCTCTGTGGGGAGAGCGATTTTTTTAATGCCTGCAAAACCTGAAGTCTTAAGAGATGCTTAATTTGCTACAGCGTCTCCTCTCCATCCTAGCACACAGGCTTTTCAGAAAGTCAGAAGTAGAAATCAAAGTATGACAAGTCTACCAGAGTGTCTTGGAATTAGTGGAGCAGTTAAAAGCAATATGACTATAGCAAAGAAGCTGGATGGTTTCCTCCCCACCACTTTCACCAGAGGATGCTGGAGAGAAGGTTGCTCAGTCTTATCCCTTGCAGAAGGCAGAGCTGACTTGTTGCTGGAGGTTAAAGATGTCAAAAGAAAATGTGTTTCTCAAGCTATTGAATTCAACATACAGAAAAGCTACCAGTTTTTGTGACCATGCCAATCCAAGGTTCCCAGCAAGTTTGCAGAGGCTTTAATACTGCTTCCCAGAGGAGTCACAAATGCCAAATCCATACTCATTAAAAAAAAATACCCCAAACAGAACCCAATGGTAATGGATTTGGCAATTGCAGACTGATAATTCTTCCTTTAAGAAAAACAGTGGGTTATAAATGTATTAGGAACTGCTTGTATGCTATTCTTCAGACAAAAATCTCTCGAATTACCATTGGAGGGTGTCAGCCCTCCAAGAAAAGAGGACTTTGGAAGAGCTTGAGGCAGAACCATGGACCAGGATAGGCACAAAGAAGGGCAGTTCATGGTCTTACATGCTGCTGCCAGACAAGCTCCCCTTTAAACATTGAGTTATTGGGTGAACCATGGGGAACACAGCCTAGTGAGGGTGATGTTGGCCAGATGTGCTTCCCTTCTGCACAGCGCCGTGCCCGGGGGCCTGTGCTTTCCTCCTTTTAGACATCGCTCCAAGAGGTTGGAAAGGACAGACGTGAGCAGCGCAAATTCATCAGTCATCTCTGAGGAGTCATTCAAAGGGCCTGAGCAAGTGCCAGTACCATGGTCTTGATACCTCTACCTCTCCTTGATACTAACTGCAGTAACCGGCTGTGTTGCTTTAAGTAAATGAGTCTTAAGAAGTTTTTATAGGCAGGAAAAAGAATAGATGATATCTTGACTGTTTCAGGAATCTGCAATGGACCTGTCGTTTTTTGATACTGTGTGGCCTAAATTTACTTTCACATCTTTGATCAAAGTATTGTAAATAAAGACACCTCTAAGAAAGGATCAAAGGATGAATGGAATAATAATGGGTCAGCTTCACACCCATCTATTATCTGCATAATTAAATCAAGGCGGTAGATAGAAGTTTTTTGAAAAAGACAATGTCTTTGAATATGTAATTAGAAACAATTATGAAATAACCACAAACCTTAGTAAAAAAATTTCCTTCTGTTTGGGAGGTGACTGATTAAATCCTAATTAAAAGTCTTACTACTTCCTAGGTCAGTGTGATGTCCTTGCCTAAATATATTTCAAACTTTTTACAGTCATTGTAAAAGAAAACAAAAGAAAATTAGAGTTTGGATTGTGTTGGCCAGCATTCACAACTTAAATTGCTCCAGGTGGTGACCTGTACTTCCTACCTATCCTCCCACTTACATTTATCTACTACTGCAGTAATGCCAGAGGGAGAAGACCAGTTTTAATAAAATAATCTCCATTAAAAGATATATGTGACCTTCTCCCCACATCCAAAAGAAGCAAAACAAAAGATTCCCCCCTCCTCTGCAAGTATTTGGAAGAACTTTCCACATTTAACATTACTATGTCTGAAGAATTGTTTTAGAAAAGCCAAAACTTACTAATTGGGTTGTAATTCTTCAATTTCTGTTCTGAAGTGGGGTTCGTGCGAATGTATGCTATTGAATAACTGACATACTTTAATCCCTCTAGTGTATGTGAGCTCTCAAGAATAAGGGAAACTTTAGTTTCAGCAACATCTAACATATCTTGTAAGGGAAAGTGACTTGTCTCATATCTGTAAAGGGCATCAAGGTGCTTGGATGGAAGTCGTGAAACAGGATGCAAGAGCTGGGCAAGCGAGACTTTGCTGGTGGAATAACTGCTGGAAACTTTTCCTCTAGTCATAAAATTCTCATTCACTATCTAAAGAAAATGTTTTGCGGATAATAAAAAGATCAGAAAAGTAATCTTTTCAGCTCTATTAAAATATTAACATTTTAAAAAATGAATCTCTTCAAATGCTCTAAGATTGCTTGCGTTTTATGGAATCAGTCTCAACACACCTTTATTCGATTTAAAGCGCTAACATACGAGATAGCTCTGACTAAATTACTGATTTCTGAGTCAATTCTGATCTACATACTTTTTTCCCAGTCACTCATGTCCTTCTGGTGCTCTTTAAGGCAGGCCATAGATTACTGTCAACATAATGTGAGTGGGCAGTGGAACCCTTTTGCTGGAGAAATGGCTGAGGCCAAATTCAAGGAAGCCATTGATTTTAAAGGGCTTTGGTGTTTCAGCCCCCAATTTAGCAGGATACACTTTTCTGTGTGTCTCATGGAGGTTGTAAGCCAGAGCAGCTTGCAGAACTCTAGTTTAAACCAGTCTTGCAGGTGACAAAGTGGAAGAACTAAAGTGAGATGTGTGTTTGGTCCTTTGCAACTGCCTCAAGAAGGGTTCTCTGGGGACTCTTCATGCCTCCAACAGGTCCTACTCCTGAAGTGCCTTGTAGGAGATTCCTTGCGCACCAAATCCTCGATGCTCCTCGTGCTCATGCACAATGGTGTTTCCAGGCTCTTACACAGGCTGATGGTCTCCAAGAGCTTGTCTTATAGTGCTTTCAGCCTAAAGAAAGCTTCCTTTTTAGCACTAACACAAAAGAAGATAACAGGTGGGTTTACTTCACAGCACACATGTTGGATGGTTGTTCCTGTTCACTTAGCATCATTCTGCTTGTTACATGCTCATACCCCAGCAGCGTTTACTTTCTCCTGCACCAAACCCATCAAAACGCTGCCTTGATGGCACGTCCTAAATGTCAAGTTACCTCTTGCAGGAACTTATCACTTTCCTCATCTAAAAAATGTGTCATGTTTCTACAACTTTGATAAAGCACAATGTGGAAGGGTGGAATTACTAGCATTGGTAGATGGTGTTTGAAGTGGCAATGTTTAAACAAGCAGAGCCTGTGGGAACATCCAAGTAACAGCTATTTCACTCAGTGCAGCTTCATTATTTTTACAGCACTTTCTAGCTCAGCCTCCTTCCTGAGTAATCCCAAGGTCATCAACCTCACAGCTTTGAGCAGTAGGTCATTTAACCTGCTTACTGCTATCAGAGATGAAAAGAGATTTTTTAATGCTTACTTTCAATTTATTTTTCTTTAAATTCTGTTTGTGCGCCCCTTATCCAGTCTTCAGCACCGAAGCTGAAAAAGAAGTTTCTGTTATCTTGGTTATTTATGATTTTGGTCACTTTTACTAAATCCCTACTTAAAAACATAGTTTTCTAACTTGTTCTCATAATTCATTTCTTTTAATCTTAGGATTAAGGTTGCTCTTCTTGATTCTTTCTGATTTTTTTCCAAGAGCTGCACTTTTTTGTGTTTTTTTTTTTTAATATTTTTTTTGATACTGTGCTTGTAAGGAAAAACAAGAAGTCAGAGGATGCAGCTTGACCAAAGTGTCCAGAATAATATCCATCGCTCTTTTGCTTCTCATAGGGTGTTTGGATTTGGATTTCTCCCTCCTCTATCCCTCATTAGCCTCCAAATCCTCAACCTCCTGCTGACCGACGTGTGTGGGAGAGCACTGGCCTCACACCTTCGTCTTCATATTATGATCACACCAAACTCAGCTGCAAGACTGCCTTGCAATCAGGTTTGCCAGAGAAATCATCTCTTCATCGATCTGGATCAGTTTTTAGTACGTATGTTTACTAAAAGCTGCTTGGGAGCTTGGTCAGGGGTGGAACTCTGAAATGGTTTTCAAATAACTGAAGTGACATGGAATAACTTTTTCACCATATAAGAACTTTTTTTTGATTTCTGAATTTCATTTACTTTTTTTTAAACTCAACCAAAGTATTTTTACGTAGCTTCAGATATCCTCTTTGCCTTTTCTGCATAAATCTCCTTGTTGGCATTTATGCATTCTGCATCTGTGCTGGAACTTTTCCTTTATTAATATTTTTCTAAAATCTTTAGCTTTCCAAAAGAAGCTATATAAAGGAATTTTTACTCATTTTTTGCTAGAGAATAATGCTTTATCGGTCTGTTGTAATGAGACCTATTCTCTTTCTTCTAATGCGTCAGTGGGGCTAGATCCTGAATGCTTGGGTAACTACTGCTCTATAAATACCTTTGATAGATAAATTACAAACCGCTACGCAGTGGAGCAGGTTTTACATGTCCTGTGCAGTGAAGAGCCAGGAAACTAAACAAAAAAAGCACCCAGCCCCTATTGCAATGAATTATATCAGGACTTAGCTTGCCAGTTATTATTACAGTTATTTTCTTTTGCTAAATACAGGGATAAAAGTATGGTAATTCTTGTTGGTAAATGCTGCTTCATAAAGGGAACTGCTGTACTTTGTAAGGGCTCTCGTGGCCATACAACTCTTGCCTGTTTTGTCAATGGTATTTGATTAATGAAAGGCATCTTTGTAAAGCTGTCAACCAGCCCAGGATATTCCCACCTGGAAAAGGCTGAGGGGGCATTTCACTGAGCTTTGCGGAGTCATGGAGATGCTATACAGGTTGGGGCAGTATTCTTAGTCATCACATACCCCAGACAGGGACACTGACTGAAACAAGCAGGACAGTCAAGATGAGATGCAAGAAAAAGCATCATGAAAGCAGGTCGCGAACCTCTGGAACGTGTTGCTGCTGGGCCTTGTTGAGGCAGCATCATGAGCTGAGCAAATTAGACACATTTATGGCCAGCAATTGTATAAACTATGTTCATGGCCAGCAAGTATATAAACAGATACTGAAAAGAATAGTCAGGGATCTAAAATAAAAAGAGTGTGAGAATGTGGTGAGGCCCATGTGTGCCCATAAATAGCATCTTCCATTGCCACTGTCGGGACAGACTACCAGGCTGGTGCACCACTGATTTAACCCAGCAGCACATTGGGCTCTAAAATATGTAGGACAGGGTGATGGGACTAGGACAACTGGCATTTGCAATGAGATTAAAAAACAAAAAAGAAACCCAAAGTGGAAAGTACATGATAGAAAAGCATGCTTCCATGTTTGGAAGCATGTTCTGAAGTTGACTATTTACTAGTTATATGCTCTTTTATAAATGTATGCTTTTGTTGATGTTAATTATACCCTGGAGTTCTCCTTTTCTTAAATTCTTTTTCATTTTGTCCAAAGCTTCACGTGTTTAGTGAAAATAGCTAGTTAAGAAACCTAGAGAGGTAGTCTGAATTGTGATGCCCATATTTGCCTGGATTATTTTACAGCTGCCTTAATCTATACTGGGATCTGTCTCTTTCTCTCTCTCTCTTTTTTTTTTTTCTGGAAGTCTTTGGAGTTTTAGCAATAGCCACAAGATACAAACATAATTACAAGAAGCCGCTTTGTTTACAGCTCCCTTCTCTCTGCTGATAACTCTTCCCAGTGGAAGGTTTAATTTAGCTATCACTTTTTGCTGAGGAAAGCACATCTTTTAGATTTTGCTTTTATTTCAAGGGAAGTTTCTATCCTCTCCTTGCTGCATCTAAAATGCAATCTCTGTTCCCTCTGTGTCATTCTTCACAGCCTTCACAGGGAGAGAGTAAGCACAGGTTCCCTTGGGAGACGTCTGTGCAAACATTGCTCCTGCATTTCTATCCATCAGGTTTTAATCTGGACCTCTGCCTTTTTCATTTCTCCCTTCATGTTCTGCTTCTCTGGGCTTGTGTAGCAAGCTCTGATTTCTTTATTTATACTCATGATAAACTGCGTGGGAGCCACCACCACTGGCTGAGACCCCACTGTGTGAGAGGCGAGAGACAGCTGCAGTCTCCAAAGTTGTATTCTTGGGGTGGATTTAGAAGCAGTTGCACCTTCAAAACCCTAAGACAAAAAAGTGATAGGCTGTATACAGCTGTCTGGTTCTTAAAAAAGCACCTCAGCATAAGTTAGGGCTTATCTCATAAAGTAGCTGCTGAGGTAAAAATGCAGAACTCTTCTATCACGTTAAAAAAGAGGCTAAGGCAGAGCCACTGTCCTGCATTTATAAAGCTGATCTTCTCTGTGTTTTATCTAGTATCTAACACGATTTAGTATGGATAATGCAATAGTTCTCAGAGTAAGAAGTGAGGAATAGGGCTTACTGTGTTACTCTGGTGTGTATGTGTGCATATATTATATATATGTATATACATAAAGAAGTTTAGAGACATGACTTTCCTTGGAGGTATCCGGGCTTTTTGGCAGCAATGCATACGTCCTGAATTTTGGGCAACCAAAAACAAGTTTTTGGGCAACCAAGGCTGGATTTTCAGAAATGTTGATGCCCACAGTTTGCATTAGTCACAGGAAACTCGACATATTCTGAGAAAAGCAGGGATTAGCAAGGCGCTTAACTTCAGTTATCCAGATCCATAGAGCAAACTCCCAGCATCTCCAGAAATGACTTCTGTAACATGCAGCTCTAGTGGGTTTCCTCAGAGAACTTTTCCTTTCCTCTTGCTAGCAGTGGCTTTATGATTTTGATTTATTCTGAGTTTTATTCTCTGTACTTTTTAGTCTTTAATAGAGTCTTATATTGTAATCACAACTGAAATCTGCAGATTATGCTGCCACAATAAATTATTCAGATGTGCTACTTAGACTTCATTTTGCTAAAATGACTCCATCTCTATCTGAGATTGACAGTTATTTCTGAGTATTATTTAGCCTTTCACATCACAAATGAGGACTCCTGCCTATCGTCAGCTCCAGTTTATAGTGCCAGATGGGAATCTGGCATTGTAATGGGGAGTAATTGAGTAGGACACACTGCCTTTTTTTTTTTCTTAGTATCAAATCTATAAGGTTCACAAAGAAAAACATCTTTTATCCACTGAGCTCGAACTTAGGTATTCTGTAAATCATCTTAACTTCTCAAATGTCAAGATGACTTTAATAGCCCTAATTGAGCAGAAAGCAGAGCTGAAACTCAGTGCAGTATTAGAACTTCCAATGAGGTTCCAACCACTATTTTTAATGGCTCTTCTATCAAACAAAAGAAAGTTAAAAGCTGTGTTATGCAGGCAAATGTTACGTTCACTCATAGCAAATAAGTCCAATCGGTTGACGGTTCGTGCTTGGGACTGAGCTGGGCTTCTTGCATCTGGTATTCAGGCCGAGTACTGACTCCCACATCCCTCATCCTTCACTGTTATCACACATATAACAACTAAAGGAGGCAATCTCTCTTTTAACAGCCTGGAAATGGCTACGCTAATTTAAAAGTACTGCCTAGCAAACAAGAAAGACCCAGAGGATAGGTCCTCTGTGCCAGACCTTTACTAACCTAAATTTTGCTTTATGTCTGACA
Organism: Crypturellus undulatus; assembly: GCA_013389825.1. Classification (NCBI taxonomy): domain Eukaryota; kingdom Metazoa; phylum Chordata; class Aves; order Tinamiformes; family Tinamidae; genus Crypturellus; species Crypturellus undulatus. The sequence continues at coordinate 75,208 of VWPW01002563.1, read as the reverse complement.
GAAATTCCATTGCCTAATCAATAGTATTTTTTTGGGCTTGCTATAACAATACTCTTTCACAGAAAATTTCCCTCTTTCCATGCTGAAGTGTTTGACCAGGCTTTCTCCTCCTTGAGGGAGATCTTTTGGATTTTTGTCTTCCTTAGGAAACACAAATGTCTGTTTATCTTCCCCTACTGCCAGAAATCCAACTATAATATTTCAAGAACAAGTGCGACATGGTACTGGGATTTTAAAATGCATCTGTAAAGTGTATGTATTTTTAATGTATCTGTTCTTACTCTAATTTCTTCAAAAATTTACATGAGTTTATCTCTGAGAAATCAGATAAAGTAATTCCAGTGTTTCTGCCGAGGCTTGTTTCAGTGACGTAAATTTTAACTAGATACTGGAGGAAACGGTGAGTATCAGAAGTGGTCTGTATTTAAACTGTGTTTGTATGAAGTATCATACAACTCTAGTCCCTCTGTCTCCATTCACACTCCATTCCTTCTCAAGTGAAAGTGCTTCTCCTGACCTTCGCCATTGCCACCGAGGGGGACTTAAACCTACTGGAGGGAGTTAGATCAGACAACAGGATTTTTGTGTTCATGAATCAAGTATGTGTCATTCTACAGATAAGTTTTGGGCTTGGTTCCCTCATATCATACATATGGCCTAGGGGTCAGTCTTGGCGTAGGTGAAGGGCCCACCACACACTGTAGACCACCAGTTACATGTTGCTCCTCAGGTTCAGGATGTAGGGGGCTACAAGGAGCACCTAATGCAGCACAGCCCTCGCTCCCTTCTGAAATGGGCTGGAAATGGTAAACAGAGCCAAAATGCATTCACCCTTCCAGAAGGGAGATTGCAAATTCACATTCGTTTTAACAGGATTTCTGCTTTCATTACATCAAGTATTACAACTCTCCCAGCAGAAGTCAGTTATCTGGCAAATTCAGCTTGTTTATATGCACATCTTAAATGCCTGTTTCGTACTCAGTAAGAAAAAAAAGTTGTAAAGTGATGAGTGAGGCATTTTTTTCAATTTTTGACTCAGATGAAAGTGTCATATGCAATCTTTTTTCCTCCCTCTCCTCATTTTTTTCCAAAACTGAATGAGGCTTGATTTTTTTCACACTTAATTACATCTATTAATGGAGAAATAGGATCCCCAAGGCAGGGCACTGTAGCTAACTAACACATTCCCATTACTGGTTATATATTAACAAGAGCCTAATCTGAACCAGAAATTGTTCTGCACATTTGATATTGATGTCTCTGAAAGATCAATAGCCTTGAACAATGTGCATTTGGGGGCATCTAACAGTGGAAGCAACAGTTAACAGAGAGCTGGAATTCTAAGTACTAAGGCTTAAATATATTTATATACAAAGCATAGTCTATGTATTTAAAATAACAGTAGAGAAGTAGCAGGAGAAAGCTGGAATGCCAACCAAGGAGGAGGGGAAGCATCCGTATAAGCTCGTGGTATTCCAACTATCTGCCAACTGCCATCTCTACAGAGTGTAGATGTGTGTGTGTGTCTGTATACATAAGTATATAATGGATGGGATCACCTTTTCAATTATATAGCTCATGAGAATGAGTCCTGACTTGGTCTACACAGATCAAATATCCAATATAAATCATTTTATTAAAATTATTAATATTGCCAACTCCCCTGTCACAAGGTGTACAGTAACTTCACTGTTTGGTTCTTGTCAAGCAAGGACAGCATCGCTGTTATGTCGTATTGTATTCTGTTCATTCTGCAATCTGTCATAAACAAGTTTATATTAGACTTTATCCCAAACAGACCACAATTTGTCCTTGGTTTGACCCAATCTGTTATGCTTGAACTTCCTGTAGAGCAAATTCTAATTATGGGAGGGAAGTTTTCATGGATGTAACCTTAGATGGCTGGAGTAAGAGTTCTTATTTTGTTAAAATAGATTCAAAAATTGCAGATTTAAGCTATATTAGATCTCTGACCTCAAACAGTGTCAGTATAAAAGTGACTGAAGGAAATGATCATTTAATGTCATGCACCAGAATATCAGAAGTGATGTGTTGTATCTGACTTTGCAAGACATATTCTGTAACACAACTGTAGGCTAATATCACCTCATGCTGTGATCACACTTCAAGGACTCCCTTGAAAAAAACAAAGTATGCAAGCCACTGATAATGAAAATATGACAAAGGACTGATGATTACAAAGGATAAAGTTTGCTGATTGTACACAACTGGGCAGAGTAGCTGATACTCCAGAGGGCTGTGCTGCCATCCAGAGGGATCTGGACAGACTGGACAACTGGGCGGAGAGAAACCTCATGAAATTCAACAAGGCCAAGTGCACGGTCCTGCACCTGGGGAGAAATAACCCCAGACACCAGTACAGGCTGGGGACCGACCTGCTGGAGAGCAGTTCTGCTGAGAAGGACCTGGGTGTCATGGTGGATGACAAGTTGACCATGAGGCAGCAGTGTGCCCTCGTGGCCAAGAAGGCCAATGGCATCCTGGGGTGCATTAAGAGGAGCGTCTCCAGCAGGTCGAGGGAGGTGATCCTGCCCCTCTACTCAGCCCTGGTGAGGCCACATCTGGAGTACTGTGTCCAGTTCTGGGCCCCACAGTACAAGAGGGATGTGGAGCTGCTGGAGAGAGTCCAGCGCAGGGCGACTAGGATGATCAGGGGCCTGGAACATCTGCCCTATGAGGAGAGGCTGAGGGAGCTGGGCCTGTTCAGCATGGAGAAGAGAAGGCTGAGACGGGATCTGATCAGTGTGTACAAGTACCTCAAGGGAGGCAGTGAGGAGGATGGGGCTGGCCTCTTTTCAGTGGGGGGCCACCAACAGAACCAGAGGAAATGGCCACAAACTAAAACATCAAAAGTTCCACAGCAACTTAAGGAAGAACTTCTTGACAGAGAGGGTGACAGAGCACTGGAACAGGCTGCCCAGAGAGGTTGTGGAGTCTCCTTCTCTGGAGATCTTCAAGACCCGCTTGGATGCAGTCCTGTGCCACGTGCTCTAGGTGGCCCTGCGTGTGCAGGGGGGTTGGACTAGATGACCTCTAGAGGTCCCTTCCAACCTTAGGCATTCTATGATTCTATGACTGGTGGCATAAAAGCTGCAAAACCTGTAACATGGTGGTGACAGGTTAATGGAGTTTGGATAGTGCTCAATTACTCATGACTCAGTGAATGGAACAGATGGATCCATTTATGAACTTTGGTCCCCCAAAACCATGCTATGGTTCCTGCAAGCTTTCCTGATCAATCATTCCATAAGTACTTGAATGTTTAGATACTCACTACTGCTTAGTAATATCGAATAGCTAATTTTATTGTTGTTTTGAATGGAATTGTGATAATATCTTTTTGATTCTACTATTTTACTTTAATTTTGTAATAACATAGTTAGTCTTAAGCTGCTACTCTTGGTCTGTTATCATGTCCTCCCCAAAATATTGAGTGAGCAAGACTTCCACACAGATAGACAGGCATTGAACAGCAGAAGGGCCTGATTTGTATTCACATCAGGATTCATTTATCCTGTGGAGGAACATATGGAGAAAAAGAAAAGGAATTTATATTTGGAATTTCCAGAGAAATAAAATGTATTATGTATGATTCATTTTTTTCCTAAGCACAAGTCAAAGTTTCTGCACATCATGTTGTCTCTTTTAAAGTTTAAAAAAGCAAAAACATTTTAGTTCAAACAAGGATGCCTTTCCTTATTACCAGACAGCATATTCTTATCGCCATTTAGAATTTGTACTAATTAGCCCTGAATATTTCAGTGGCCTCATTGTACTAATCAGATATTTGCATTGTGTTTTCTGAACTGGCTATATCTATTTTTGGTTGCTCAGGCTTCTGTGAAAGGATTTGTACAGTGAAAACACATACTTTTTGGTGAAAGATGTCCAAGCAGCAATGTCCAATGAGAACATCCAGATCAACTATAAGAATTTCTCTTCTCCAAATCTTAAAGATCCAAGGTGCTGCACACACAAGGCTTACTCTCCTTTCAGGCACTGGCTATAGTAAAAGGCACACTCAATATTTTCCCATGGGATTTTTACAGAGGCAGCCTGAGCTCCCTTACAGTCCCCAGAAAATGTTGCTTTTCCCTAAGAGATTACCCTATACACCCAGTATCTGCCTCTTGATATTTGTTGTTAAGTTATTTAAAGTTATCTCCAGAAAAGGGTGCACACTGAGTCAGTCAGCACCACCCTGCCTTCCGCATGTAGCTCACATCTTGCAGAAGAAAGGTAAAAGATTTGGAAGCTATTTAGATGAGAAATATTCTTAGGTGGATGATTGAGTCAACCAAGTGGAGCTGTGAAGTAATTCACCTGTACCCTTTCTTCTTTCTTGCTCACTGGTGTTATAGACATGATGACCAGCAAAGTTTGAGCATTTCCTGGCCATCGAGAGATGTACTGACACAACTCTGCTGCTGTGGTATGGGCAGGCAGTAGAGCGTCTGCCATACACCACATATATTTCCCTACTGAACATTTGACAACAGCAAAAACTAAAAATAACCAGTAAGATCTGTTAATTCACCTGTCAGACTCTATTGCCTTTCAGCAAAGATATTGGAAATGCAGCTTTCTAAGCAGACTTGTTAGTGGGAAGCCTTTTGTTCGTGTCTTTTTCTAACTGGAACAATTCAGCATTTTCTAACTGGAACAATGCTGCCTACCTAGACTTGTTCTGCAAAGCAACATAAGACCTGAGCTTCTTCAAAGTCTCACCATGAATTGTGCATGCAGAACTCAGGGATTTTGTTCTTTCAGGTTCCTCTGAGTTTTGTTGAGGATGTATATGAGAAAGCGACACTAACGGTTGGCCTCAAAAGAAAGTCAGACAGGATTAAAGTCGTCTGAAGTTCTCAAAAATTCAGAAGTCTAGAAGAAGTCTTATTCTGTGTCTCTGTACCTGAGTTCATACATAGAGGTAAAGCTCGGAGCGCTGTGCTGAATCTCCCGGATCTGCAAGAGGCAAAGGGTGAACTGTGGCCAGATGTGGCCTCAGGCATGGGAATGGGGCTGAGAGCTGCTTTTTTCCAGTTGCAAGGCACTGTTGTGTGAGAGAGCGTGTACTCCCCAGGAAATGCAGCGCCCCAGCCAAACACGCTGTCCCTTGCATCAGGCCCCATGTTTCTGACACGTCCTAATACTATTTTTGACAACTGCTGGTGCTGCATGTTAATCAACATAAGACTGTCACTTCAAATGGAAAGTATGGGAAGCAGGTTGGCTTTGTGCTTGTGTCTTTATCGAGCCCTGTCTGCAAGTTAAAAATTATAGTGTTCAGTTAAGCACCATCTGCTGATGGCACTTAGAGGATGGCAAAGATCTGAGAAGAAGGGTGGGATTTTTTCTGGTGATTTGTACCTCTTTTAACAAGACCTTACCTACAAGAACTGAATAGGGAGAAAAGGCTACAGATCAGAGCAGTAACAGTATGTATTTGATTTTCAATTGTATACACATTTGCCTGGCATCTCATGTGGGTGAAGGCTGCAACTGCACAGACGTATTTTGAAAACTGGTAATATGTTACTGAACCATTCGTTTGGCATTCACATTTCAAATCAGATCCCATCTCTTAGACAGAAAAACAGGGGAAGCTACAGGAGAAGGACGAAAAGGTACTCAAGCTCTTGGTGAAGAAGAAAAGAAGGAATATAAAATTTTCCAGTGCATTTAGAATATAAAATTGTCAATGCATTTATTACTGACCTGAAATTTTTATAAGGCTAATTATTCTGTTCTACTTTTTTTTTCTGATATCAAGAGGTAGCATTAAAAATTTCATTCTTACAACACAATAAAGAATCCAGTAAGTAAAGGACCTCTCGTAAAGACTCCGTGTACTCCTGCAAAGCAAGAAAATGTGATTTAATTACATATTTTAAAACTAATTTACTGTGAGTTACCATAATATTCTGTAGACAGCTCCTTTCAGTTGTTTGTTCTTGCAGATGGGAGATTACAACCCAGCATTGTTCTTTTTTTTTTCAAAAAAAAAGAGCCTCTCCATTTTTCGGTGATGTTTCATACTCCCTTTGTTTCTTTGCGTAGTTATTCTAACACAAAATAAATGGAAAATGTCACACCTTTCCAGCAGAGTCCTTCGTCATAACAAAAGTCTTCAGGGAATTACCCTGGAAAATATGAGGGCAGCCGTGAATTGATTAGTTGGCAAGAAGCCTAGTCTCACAGAATATATATTTTAGCTCAGAATGAAGGTTTCTGGAATATTTTATCATCCAATCCTGTCTTATTCCATCAGAAACTTCATCAAAATCAGTAACCTAATATAATGTAAGTGCACATTTTGTTCTGCTTTTTAACTTTTTCCACCTGCCATTGGTCATAATACTTAAGACACTTGAGAAATGAAGTGCCTGGTGAGTTCTGTTTCTAATAAACATGCTTATTCTATCTTCCTTATACAGAATGAAATAATTTTACTAATTGGTTATGTCATTTAAATTAAATTATTGACTACAATTAATAAGTACTTATTGTGAAAGAACCAAACCTCCATAATTTCTAGGAAACATGCATAGCAATAGCCGTTTGAATATGTGCAAAACTGAGATGTTTATCCTCTGCAGGAATGCTCTGGCCCTTGAAATGCAGTTTGTGTTTGATTTGAGTAGCGTGCATATCCATTTAATAATGCTGTATGTCCTGATGCTGCAAAAACGAAAATCTGCTCGGCAGGTCTCTGGTGGCCTCGCAGTGCACGCTGACTAAATCTCATCCCTGGGTTGTGATGCTCCACTGGCCTTGGTCTCTGTGCTTGCAGATACCCAGGATGAAAACAGGGATACATTGGAAGGCACTGGCACAAGCGATGTTTTTCTAACATAGCAGCACCTACACAAACATATGCAGATTAGTCCCTAAGGCACGATATTGCCCACGGTTTCTTGCTCTGAAGCCAAGATGAGCAGCATAACACAGTAAGGAGATGATGTGAGAGCAGTGAAAGCACCAGAAAGTGCTGGGGGAGTATTTTTAAGAAGGATCTTTTTGGGGGTAGTAGGGCTCTCTTTCGGGTCTAGGGCTCTCTGTCAGGGCCGTTCTTACTTTCTAGCGCTCATGTGGGCTTCTACTTTCATTTGTTGTAAATGAGAGAAAACAAAAAGGACTCTCCCCACTTTCCCCCTATAAAAGCAACGCCCCCCCCCAAAACAAACAAACAAATAAACAAACAAAAAACCAAAAAACTCTCTCAGGTTCTGCCTCATTATATCCAGCCCGAACGAATGACAGATGATGTAGAGAGGAGCAGGGTGGAACATGGTGTTTTGTTTGTCCTGGCATTAATGAGGGCTTGGAATGCTGATGTGTTGGCAAATCTATTTTTGTGTTCATATTTTGCATAGATATTACTGTATAGTGCCTTGTGGAGAAAACAGGAATTTAACATCTAACTATTTTAATATTCAACAAATAATGGTACATACAAAATAGAAGAAGAAATGATTTTCCCCCCCGAAGCCATCTCAGTGAATTCTCCTTGGCTTCTTGCAAGCTCTTACAATGTTAGTGCTAATTTCTCCCTCCAGTAATCGAGGGCTGGTATATGTTAATTCTTGTCTTCAGGAAATAGATAGTTCTTCATTTATTTTTTTCCTTTTTGGAGACAGTCTCTAGAATGACATGCACGGGGTTCTGGTGTCCGTTCTGTCTGGCAGTGAAAGGTTTCACAAGTGCCTGGAGCTGAATCAGCACAAATTTCAAGTGGAAATAAGACGCTTGTTTTTAACATGCAGTGGTTAGCCGCAGGCACAAGACTTTATTAGCGTCGCCATGGTCTGAAGTCTTTAATCAAAGCTGTGTGTCCTTCTGGAAGAACAGGTGCTGGTGTAGCCTCATGATATTGGTAATTGTGACCCCAAAATAACTGGATTGTGTTCCATGTCCTTCTGAAGATATAATCACAAAGATAATTTCTGGTCTTAAAATAGATCAATTAACTAACTAACTTATTTCCTCTCTTAATTTGTTTTAGATAAATTGTAGAGATATTCCTATATTCTGAGAGTGGGAAGGAAGGAGAGAGAGAGGCTTATAGGCAAATGAGAAAGAGTAATCTATCAACTGGTGCAATATGTTAATTGTTTTTGCCCTTAGTACACAGTGGTATGAATATAAAATCATTTTTATTGTCCTTTACCATCCAGAGTCCACTGAGGTTACTCGAAAGACTTTCAGTGTGGGTGGCAATGAGGGTGCCCCAGGAAGGCGGAAAAATTGTTCCCTTCCCAGTGACCAGTCGTACAGATTTCTCATGTCCAGAGCTGCATTCAGTAGGAATTTTGCTGGTGTGAGATTAGCCAGAGCAGCCTGCTGACATACAGCTCTTTAAGACTGGAGTGGAAATTATACACTTGCAATGACAAATAAATAATGCAAGATGCTGCCACCATATGCCGTCTATATGCACATGGTGCTGAAAATCAGGGTGTCCATCTAGTTCTGTGACTGTGCATACGCAATGCAGACGTGGATAGATCTCTTTCAGGATAAGTCGTATGAATGAAAGTCTTTCACACATTACAAAAAGTTTTCAAAGCTCCAAATCTGCTCCATCTTGCAAGTATTTAATATACAATACACACCGAACTCCTCTTGGATTTATTTGCTTTGCTTCTAGCTCATTCTCTCTTACGTTGGAGCAACATTTATCACGCAGTCTGTTCACTCTGCTCATTAAAGGGCTTTCAGCTTAACTCATTGTTATCCTCAGGGCTGTACAATTTTCTCCTAATATCTCTTGATTCAAGTAACCCCTTCCTAGAAAGCTGGCTCACTGTGACTCCGTAATTACTTATGATGCTGCAATGACTTTTAATGCAATGATTTTGTTTGTTCCCTTTTCTTAGTCATCTTTTCCCAAAATCTGTCTTAAAATGAACAATTCAAGAATGACTTCAGAGAAGTTCTTTCTGATTGCACCTTCTTTTGGGACAAAGTTCCCCTAGAGCATTGGGAACTCTTTCAAAAACGGAATCTCTTAAAATCTATTTTATTTTAATTTCTCTCCATCTCACCCTATCCAGCTTCAGGAACATTTTTTCATTTAATACAATAAACAGTTATATCCAGAGGTGTTTTCCTCTGTTTTCTTATTTTTTTTTCTTTTTTTACTGTATAATTTTCCAGTACTTCTACAGCTCTTGCAATGTTTTAGAGGAACAAAGAGAAAAATTAAAGCTGAGATAGATTGGTCATCATTTTGGAATTCTTTAGAACAAATATTCAAGCATGAGAGCTTTTAGAAGCTCACAAAACCTAAAGAAAGGAAAGTGAAATTCAAAACCAACATGCATTCTGTGTCTAGGGACTTTGTCACATTCCTTTTGAGCTGTATCATATATGCTCACTGTGTTTTATACTGCACAAGACCATCCGAAGCCATATGAATGTTCTTAGACCAGGTGTTAGGATTCCCAACTTCTCTACCTATGGTTTCTTCATATTGCTGTGATGGGGAAAAAAAGCAGCTGCTCAGTGCTCTTGACGGAAGTGATATTCTGAAAGAGATTAGATACGAAGGAGCTGGTATGAGTCTTCTGGGGATCTTTCATATAATGCATGCATGCCTCAAAGACTTTGCAGAAGTTGTAAAATTGGAAGGTAAATGAGAACTGGGGCAGCTCTGGGGCAGGATAGAGTTCAGGACAAGAGAAAAATGTAAATTCTTTGTTTTGTGAGGCTCCATAAGATGAGGAAAAGTGTGTTTTTTCTGAGAAGATATGAAGCGAGACAATAAACCTTATTGGTTTCTTACATTTACCAGAGAGAGAGAAAAAAAAAGATGCTTAAATTAGAATTGATGTCTTGAAAAAAAAATCCTAACAGAGTGCAAACATTTCTGAGAAATTAGAAAAGTACAGAATGGCAGTTTTGGAAACAAAATTGAAAAAAAAAAGGAAATATAAAAGTAATGTACAGTATGGTAATAGAGTACTAAATAAGTTATTAGAATGCAAGAATTGGGGGGAATACTAAATGTATGCTAAGTTCTGTTCAGTTTAAAAAGAAACACAAAAGGTTTTGTAAAGAGTGCTAATGTGTTGCATATATTATCTTCCACCTGAAAAGAAATTGCTAACGATTTACAAAGAGAGTTATGGTAAAACTAATTTATTTAAAATAGCTCTTTGAAACTAGCACTGTGGGCCCATTTGGAGCTTGATTTAGGGTGAGCAACCAGGACAATTGCCTCCAAATAAAGCAAACAGAGGAGCTCCGCAAGGTTAAAATGGAAAAGTCAATATGTGTGAACGTCTAAAAGAGCGATAACAGCCCCAAGAGGCCATAACAGCCTTTGCGTATGGACCCCTGCAAGTTGTAATGTCAGTTTGTGAGCAAATTCATGACACTTCCATTCTAAGACAACACATTTTTTTTCTAATTAGACAATAATAGTTTTTTAAGAATAAGGAGTCTCTTGCGTGGAAATACTCGCAGTATGAAAGGGGGATCATGGAAAAGCTGAGGATGTTCCATATCAAGGAAGGAGTCAATACTGAAAATGAACTAAGGCTAGAAATATAAGAATAGTTGCACGGTACTATTTCACATCAAAATCGTTTTGTTCAGACCCGTTCAGAACCCAGACAGGTTGACTCAGAAGGCCAAGTGTGAGAGCATCTAAGGATTTGTCACTAAGACTTCTAAAAATCTCCTTGGAGATGGAGTAAGCCATTTTGAAAAGGAATTAAAGGGTAAAAGAAAGATTTAGACGTCCTCTGGAAGAAAAATGGTATGTGAGTACCATTTTTGTGGTTCTTACGTCTTACCAAATGTGAAGAGCTTGGCGCTCTTGCATGAGTGAGCAGACAGATGAAAGCAGCAGCACTAGCTGAGATGCGGAAAATGCCTCCGTTTTGCCTGGCTATAGCTTGAAGTCTTTGCTTTAATCAGGTAGTCCCTGGATCTAGGGAATTGGGTGTATTTAGAGGTTTGCATTCTACCCTGCATTCTACCAGAGGTTTGCATTGTATTTCTACCCTGAAATCACTTTTATGCCTGCGCTATCCCAGTAGATGGGAGCTCTGGCCAGAAATCCTGTGCCCAGCCTGTTCTCAGACACTTTTCCAGGTTGCCGTCTACCAAGTGCAGAAGTGAAGCTCTGCCTTGTATCATCCTCTTTATTGTAATCATGTTCTTTATAAGTATCAGACAATTCTTTCCACTCATTGGAATAATAATGCAGTTTGTATATATAAATGTTTACTTGCTCCTGCTCCTCATCCTATAACATCATAAGGCTGCATACTGCAATTGTTCCTCTTGTAACCCGACTGATGAGCCAAAGAGGATTATGACATTAGGTAGTCTAAATAGAAGGCTAAAAGCAACATCTTTAATAAATTTATCTTCACTGACAAGAAGAAAACTGAAACAGCTCATGGTACTTCTGAACTGAATTTTTTGAAGACTGGTTCATGGTTTCCAGCTTTTAGATGTTTTTATTTTAATTTCAGAGAATAGTTCTCTAAACACAAAGCATGATTTAATAATCAGTCATTCCTTGCATATTATGAGGCTGCCTACAGCTTGGGCTGACTCTGCATGCTCTGATCACCCCTTATTCCTTGATGGATCTCAGTTGCAGATCTGCACTGCACCACTCTGGGTGAGTTATACTGAAAGGGAAGGCCCATGTCCTCTGCTTGGCTCCAGGATGCAGTGACTTTGGTGCTCCAGGCTCCTTGGGAGCTGATGACTGCAGCATGAGGTGAGTGGGAGCATTGCTCTGAGCAAAAGGCTCAAGGTGACAAGACCTCGCATGAAAGGGCTGGATGCCAATCTCCATGCTTGCCAACTAAGTGGGGTGGAGGTCTGATCAGCTCTCTTCTTTCCCACTAAACCGCAATACAACTTCTTAAATCTTCTGCAGCCACTGCTGGCAGAGAGAATGTTTTGAAGGTTTGGAAAGAGATCCAGTTCTCCAAAGTAGGTCCAATGCCCTCGACCTAGCATATATCTGGAAAACAGGACTGAGCTCTGCTTACTCCTGTAAGATCCATCCATGTCGAAGTATTAAGTTGCACAGATGGGCAAAAGCAAAATGGAGATGTGCAAAATGAGATTTCAAATACATAAACTGGTTTCTGTCGATGGCAACCTAATAAAGGAGGTAATTCTCTAAACATATTGTTCCCATTTTGTTTCTAATTACAGTGAACTACATGGTTAGTTCTGCTCTTTAGGTGCACTTTAATTACTCTCTCAATGTTGACTTTCTGCATTATGATTCCTTTAACACACCATAGGAAATAGACATTTAATTAACCAGATGTCACTCAATAAATCTCAACTTGCACTCCCTGAATCAGAAAAGCAAATGTTAACAGACATAAACGGGGTAGGATTTTAAAAATATTTTACTTTTTATGTTTCTTTAGCTTTTTTTTTTTAATAGGCAGATTGTGAAGGAAAATGAAAATGATGCTTGTAAGCATTCAATTTAATGAAAAATACATCCATAAAGTGACACAAGATTCTAATATTATGTGTGTTGATGTTTCTAACTATTCTGATAGAAAATTGAAATTGAAAGTCAAAATTATCTCACTCGTATTTCAGATTATCTTGTCTGTATTTGTTCAATATCCTTGGCTTTTAAAGACTGTCTTTTACATGTAGTTCTAAAAACTCTGACTTCATGACTACAGTACTGTGATGCTGCAGGAATATTAGCTGTATTAGTAATAAGCAGGGCACTTAGCGAAGGCAGAGTGAGAGAGGGGCCCAAAGTGAGGGCTGAGAGGAGCAACTTGCTTCAGAGAAGGGAGTCTGGCCTCTTAAGACCCGCTGACCCTTCCTAAAGACCTTATAGAGACCTGGTTTGTGCCATGTAGTATTCACCATAAAATGAAGTGTTTTGGTGCAGCCAGTCAGCAGCAAAGTCAAGCAAATACAGCCAGGTTCTTCGGTTGATGGTGGACTTCGGTTGAAGTGATTCCAGATCTACCTGTTCTCTTTCCATGTGTTATCTCGGTGTGTCTAGAAGAGCTGCTGTGCCTTTCCATGGTACCTGCAGCTGCAGAGTCTCCCTCCTGGCTCTTCCCTAACCTCAGTCCAATGTCTTAGCAGAGGTTTCTTCACACATAATCTCAACCCTTGTCTCAGTTCTTAATTATCCATGGTTTAAATCGAAGGTGCCTCTTATTCTACTAGAGCCACATGGGACATGATTCTTCCTTTCTCTCAATCTATGTAAGTCAATGGTACTTATAGCTTTCCTTTGCAATGTCATTGAATATGGCAGAGTCCCATAAAATAACACAAAGGGGCATGTTCTTCCATTAATAATTGCAGTGCTAAGCTCCTATTAAAATTAATGGGCACTCCATACACCACTCTAGTATAAAAATATCCTCAATATTCTCACATGCTATTTCAGGCTCTTTATTTTTTCTAACTAGTTTCCATTTCAATTACACCTAACGAACGCTATGGGAATATGTTTTTTTTTTTTCCATGAGGTTAGTGGAATCAAAGTTGTCCCTTAGTCTAAGATTCGTACTGTGGCCGCTCAGTCCCCTTCTTCAAAATGGAACCATCCACCATTCTGCAGCTCTTGCGAAACTGTATTTTACCATTTTCCAAGAGTCATAGTGTATGATAATAATATTGGATCTTTTTACAAACCAACCTGTATGCAAAAGGTAGTGATATCAGGAAATAAGTCATTCCTGAAAGGTATCTGTCAAAGGATTAATTGCTTTTTCATTCTTGCTCTCNTTTTTTTTTTTTTTTTTTTTTTTTTTTTTTTATGCCTAGCCTCCATTTTGGCAAAGAAAGGACAGTTTTCTAAGGTCAGGTCTCAACTGCAATGTCTTTTTGTGCTCATCTAGTAAAACAACTGCTAGTTACTTTCTTGCATCTCCAGAACAGATTCTTTTAATAATAATAATTCTCCCTGCCCCGTTTGGAAATAAAAACAGTAAATTCTTTCCATAAACAGCATGATTCCATCTAAGCAGCAAAATCCTAGGTTTGCAACAAAAGGTCTAAAGAAGACTCTGCTCAATAGAAGAGAGAGCACTGTGAGTTCTCCCATGGCTCTGCATTCGTTGTCCCTGAAGCCACAAAGTTTCTTGCCTCATCTTCCCTGCTCTGAGGTGCTGAAATGGGCCAGCGATGGAGAGGGAGCTCAGCAGGCAGTGTGTGGCTGTGGAAAACCCTTAAATCATTGCCATCACGCTGGGAGGTGATCCATGCTGGCAAAGGGAGAACTAACTTACATGACATAAGTTTTGCCCTTACACTGCCAGTCAACGAGAAATTAGAAGGAAATGTAATACAAAAGACAGACAAATATTTTGGTGGATCGTTAAGGGGTGTCATTCAAGGTGGTTGCTGCAGCAGAGGAAGAGGAGGACCCTGCCCCAGGCTGCGGGCTGGGGCTGTGGGTTGTGGGTCTTACCTCTGAAGACTGTGTGCAAACTTCCTTCCTTTTCATTTTCAGCACATAAAAGCAAATGACCCCCACCAGAGCGAATGAGAACACTGTTAAACTCCACATCAGCAATACCACTTCTGGGCTGGAATTTCCAAAGCCAAACCACGTTTCTTACTTCCAGCTGTGCCTAAGCTTTCCTAACGGAATTCACTCTTTAGTTGCTTAATTGAGTTCTGAGTTTGGGAAGGCATTAGCTGCTCAGGAGGCCTCCAGTGAATTCCCATTTGTGGTAAATTGACCAGGTGACTCATCACCATCTTTTTAAGCTAAAAATTCCCATAGGAGTACTGCAGCTATAGCTTCAAGGAGTTAAAATGAACAGTACCAGACTAAATAGCCACCCAGTGATGAGATGACATTTCTCCAAAAGTAGTTTCTGGGGTACACACAAGACCCTGCCTGCACAAGGGCTCATCTTGTGGCTGTGCCTACACTTGCTTCCTGAGAGATGGACTTCTAGTAATGGTTCCCATCCAGCCAGGTGTGCTGGGGTATAAGGTACCCGGTAATAAATGTGCCATCGCACGTGTGTGACCTAAGGATTATTTTGTGATGACTCTACAATTATTTCCTCTTCAGCACTGACAATCTAGTAAGCTCAGCTGGAAACCAAAAAATCTTAGAGATTGAAATTTTATACAATAACTTTTACCCAGGAAATTTCCTATCTCAGAATGGAACCCCTTTATTTCAAAAGGGCTATAAGCTGCCAAAAGAAAGGGAGAGAGAGAATGAAGAGCTGACCAGCAAAAAGAACAAACAAAAGCCATTGTACAAAGAGAAAAATGTGAGATTTTTGGTTCCTTATAAACACATTTCTTTGCTTAATAGCAATCATGAAGCCTCAAGCATATTTTCAGGGAACATCTGCTCTCTGTTTGGGCATTGGATGGATGAAGACTTGCACTTTCTTGACTTTTCCAGGGTAACTCCTATTAAATAAATAATAATTAATTAATCTGAACAAGAAGTACCCCTTCATTGAGTCTGTGCTGAAATCATGTCTGATAAACTGGAGCGTAGAGCCAGAAATGAATAAACGCAGTGTTAACCAGTAAGTCAAACGAGAGGAACCTCTGCCTACCTCCACCGACTGCAGGATGAGGGAGCAGTGCCCTGGTCCACCGCATGACGAAGTCCTCTCCCTGCTTAGAGCCTGCCTGGAAGAGGCTCTGATCTAGAAGAGCAGGGTGACAACCACCAATTGCAGACTGAAATCTTCAAGACAGTTTTCCAAAAAAGATTCCAGTTTCTTTTACTACCCGAACCTCAAACTTCCTTTACCATCTTCTCCCTTACTTTTCCCCTCCTTCTTTGTTTTTGACTTCTGCTTCAAAACAGCTTGGTATTTCTGGCCAATTCAATATCTTTTCAATGCTGCAGTGAACCTGTTGAATAGGGCAGTGGCTAAAAGCAATGTCTTCTTCTGTGTCCCAGTGAGGACACAAACCCGCCTGGGTTCGCCAGGAATGACAAGGCTGTATTTAGGGGTTACCTTTCTCTGCCCGTAAGGCTCTTCCAGTAAAAGAAAGCACTCGTGGTAGAGATGTTGTTTTTTCTCTTAGATGCTATTTTTCTTCCTCTTTTGTGTATGTTTGTCTTCATCTTCAAAGAAACAGAATCAGTCGCAAAGAACAGGAATCACAGCAGCTTCCATGCACCTCAACTATTCCTGTTTACTCTCTACAAGACTCTATCCTCTGTCCTTCCCACACCATATTTGGTGTCATGTAAAAGGCTGGCAGGTTTAGTCCCTGGGTTTTCTCTGTTCCTGATAAAAGCAACCTCACCACATGGCAGACTTCATGGGTGAGGATGAGAACACATGCAAAATGCATGACATTTTGATTACTGCCTGTATCTGTCACTTCTGTCCTTGTCAGTGGCCTTCTATGATCATGTCAGTCGAGCTGAGTCTGAAGAGTATTCCTTTTCTTGAGAATGCAATAAATTAGTAAAAGAAGAATCTACATAAGATTTCTTTAAACTGATCAAGAAGATAACTTTTTTATATATATTTTTCCTTTGCTTAACAAGTGGCTAGTGCTATTGCATGTTTTCAATAGCTTCCTTAGTTGCCTAGGCATTTGCAGGAGATGAGGAGACTGCCTGGTCAGAGGAGATAGCAGCGGTAATTGGAAGTGCTGTTATCAAGAGCCTTGTGTGTGCTGCCAGATGGGAATGAATTTGCCAAGAAGTCATTCCCTCCCAAGGCCAGCTGCAGGAATACAGCAATAGTGGCATTGCACTGTTCTGCCTTCCAGAATGACCATGGCATTTATTTTCATGTTCAAATAATTAATTATTGGTAGCAATTTCAGTCATGCTGTGTAGGAAGCTTCAGTTGTAATTAGTGACAAAAATTTTAATCAGCAAATTAAGTACTTCTTACTAACAGCTGTCTGAGAAATAAGTCAAGATTGTTTAATGTGTCCCTTGGATCTATAAAATATTGGTCTTTAGGTTCTTTATCTTTTTGTGAATGCTGTCATCATGTCTAGATATATGTCTATTGCTTTATATCTGCATAAAACTAACAAGTTCTTTTTATAAATATTGTCATTAAGAGTGGGTGTTTGGTATATGTAATTTAATTATTGAACTCCCATATACTAGTAGTGGGAGGAGTGATTTGGAATTCTTTCTCAATAATTGTAAGAGCTGTTTGAACTAAAATGAATTTACAAAGACTTGGAACTAATAAATAAATGAATCAAACAGAGTTTGAAAGAAGTATGAAGAATTCATGTAGCTGTACTTTCTTGCTAGTAATCACATTTGATATAATCTGAAAAAATATCAGAGAATTACTTTGCCTCAGATAATTTCTGGATGATATCTTTCCCTCCCACACAGCATATTTTGGGAGTCAGCATGGTCCAGGGATCATGTCCAACAGGCAGACTGGATGCAGCCACCCTAGTCTGGAGGTCGGAGCATAGACATAGGCCATGACATGCTAGAGGGCATCGAGGACCAGGAAGTGTTTACAGGCACACTCCGTTTGCTAGCATAAGCATAGCCTGAGGTTCCAAGTTTATTTCCCAGGGATTATTTTTATTAAAAAGTCTGCTATGAGAACTTTCCAGTGCTGTACCAAGCATTTTGATTTGCTGGAGGAGCAATTTGCAAAGCCACTGCTGCACCCAGAATCTACTTTTGCTTTGCTAATTGGCAAAGACAGACTCATGACTACCTCGTGACTACCTACGATCTATATTAATGTACAACCTTCAATATTGTACTACCTACAATGTACTATCTACAATGTACCTACCTACATTGTGTGTTTAAACACACATAAATGGCTCCTTAAAAATGTCCATGCAAATGACCATGCCTGTCCCCGACCAGGGCAGCTGGTGATGTGGTGAGATATTATAAGCAGAGAAACTGGTCACTAGGGTGAACAAAGCGTTCTCCAGTCCTGGGGTGAACATTTTTCTGAAAAGGTATGGATACCTTTTGGTATGTGGCTGCAATTCAGCTTGGGAAAAACAGTCTGAGCATTTGTAAGTAATGATACGTGAGAGATAAAATATCTATTTAGAGTGTTCATTCAGAGTATTTTGAGCACTCTTCTTGCTTGTAAAAAGTAACTAAATTGACATCAAGATGAACAGAACTGAAAAAGGGGAGAAGCTGAGATGAGTTTTGGACTAATAAGCTTCCTAAGATAGCTTTGGGTTAATAAGATCCCACCAAGTCCCTTGCTCACAGATATTCAGGAAAGTAGATTTTCCAGACATTCTTGTGTTTCTCTAATCTTCCTGGCCTCCTCCTCCTCTCTATCCTGCTCCTACTGAAAGTGTCCACTCTCTTTTTCTCAAATCCATGCAGTTATGAAGATGAAACACAAAGTTGTCTCTCTCTGGAAACAGAATATTCCTTACTAATATTGCTAAGGTCCTAGCTTAACTCCTCACCCAATGATAGTACACGAGTGGATGATATCCATTATTTTTATATCCACACCCTAGAGGCATTCTTTGTCTGAAATAGGACATTTTTCTGATGATCTAGGTAGAACACACTCTAATGGTGAATAAGTTTTGACAGATGTCATCCTCTCGAGTCAGTAAATCGAATCACCCTGTAGGCAGTCACTTACCTTGTGGAAGTGCTGTTTGCATCTCCTTCTTATGCGCCAATAAACCATTGTTTGACATAGCATTAATTGCAGGACCTGGAGAGAATTATAGGGTCAATTGTGTTCAACAGGTCATGCTTGTCCGTTTTTATCTCTATCACAATTATGGATCAGCAGATATCTCTGACTAAAATAAAAATAGAATGAGAACCTTGCACTTCTCTGAAATCGAGCTTGTCTTGAATTTGGGGAAGATTCAGTAGATTTTTTTCTCCTACCTTTTACTGTTTTGTTATTTCTGAATACTCTGGTTGTGGACAATAAATGCAAGTAAAAACATTAAAACAATTCTCAAGTGATATTATGGCAGTATTTGCAAACTGGACAAAAAGAAAAGTGGTAATAAACAGTGAATAAATAGAGTTTGAAGATGTAAACTGGGCTAGATAGTCAGCTGATGGATGCAGAGGGCCTTTATAGTCAATGGACTTTGGCATAGGTTTTGGTTCCTTTTCTGCAGCTTTTATTTAATCCATCCAAATTCTTACTGGTGTTGTTCTTTCCAGGACTTCACTGTGCTGGTCAACACCATCTCTCTTGGCATCAGATTTGAAATGTGACTATTAAGGCTAAAGGTTGAAAGTGTCTCCTGAGATTTTCTTTGTTTTACTCCATAAAGAGGATCAAAACTCTAGACTTTTAAAGCATTGAGGCTTTTTCTTGCAATATTCCAACATTTTATCATGAAAACTATTTCTTAACCTTTGTTACAGTTCTTTCTTTTCTTCCCAATACCGTTTGTTCATCTTCCAGTCAGTCCTGATGTAATCTTTTAGATTTCATGCAGCTATTTCACATGCTTTGCAAAATCAAAATAACCCATCCACCTTACTCCCATTTTCCATTTATTTCCCTAATTCCATCAAGCACAACAGTCAGATTTCTGACATGATTTATTCCTTGTAAATTAAATTGATTTTTTTTATCACAGATCCCATTAGCTTCAATATAGCTCCCTTTGTGCTAAATTTGAAATGCAGATCTCAATCTTAGCTTCTGAATTTCCATTGCTGCTAACTGTTAACTAAAGAGTTTTCAAAGTAGAAAAGTCGACATTTTGCATGCAGGTATGTACCAGGCACTGCCATAGTCAACAAAGTTGTCCTCAATAATATTTTGTCTGCTAAAATGATCATTGTCTTGTTTCTCAAGCTGTTTGATTTGGAAGGGTTAGCACAATGTCTTCCCAAGGCTGCAACATGAACTGCCAAGCAAACAGGCACACATTCCAAGTAGGAGATCTGAAGTAAAGCTTAATTTCTGATGGACAAGAACCTAATCACCCGTTACTGTGCAGTGCTCTTGTACTCTGTCAGAGGGAACGAGGAAGCCGGCACAGCTAGGGAAAGGATGAATAGGTCAGGGTAACCCTACTTGGGAAGTACAAGAAAAGGGAATCAGAGCTCTCAGGTCTGTATCTGCTGCCTGACTTCCCTTACCCTTCAAAAAGGGCAGACACCTTTTGCAAGATGAAAGCAAAAGATGTAGCTCAAAGTGGCCAATTTTTAATGGCATATCCTACAGGATTCTTTTATTTTAACCTCTATTTTTTTCTTCTTGTGTGTGTTTTTTTTTTTTTTTTTTTTTTTAAGCAGCTGTTTCCAATATTCCAAGTAAAGGTTTAGCATGTTTCCGGGGGCAGAACAAATGCATGTACTATTTTGCATCTTTGACCATCATTTGAAAACAAAGTGTTATGCATGTAACCTCAGCATACTCCATTCCTCAGGTGCTGTCTTGTCCAACGGTGTCATCTGGCAGCCTCCTGGTGCAGGCTGGAGCAGGACACATCTGCGACACCCTTCGGCCAGGACCAAGGTGTGGGCTGATGCTGGGAACCCAGCGGGAGATGGTAGTTTGTGCTGCTTTGGTAAAAACTGTGATGGGTATGAGAGGACGTGCTGCTCTCAAATAACAACTTTTTGTCATGGGCATGTTCAAGTGATTTGCACAGGCTTGTAGCTTGAGCTTTTAATGAAAACTGTGCAAGAGCATGGGCCGGCAGAGAGCCTCCCTCAGCCAGGCATACACTTACATTGGTTGAGTGAGCTCTCAGCACAACTGGAACCATGAATTATGCTTTTTTTTTCCAGGTCATGTTCTAAATATACACACTACCCCATTACTCTCATGTGCATTCACTGGAGGTTGTCTGCATGCTGCGCCCTCAGCCCTTGAGACTGCGGCAAGAAGGGCTGTGTGCTCAGACATATAACTAAAAGTTTACTGCAGAGCTCTCTGTATCCCTGTAGGCTCCTAACCCAGAAGCCACATCCCGCTCCTTTGCTGCAGTCATGCCGTGCCTCTAATTCCCTACGCAGCCAGCTAGGGACAAACTTTCATCAAATCCTCCTCTGCAGTTCTTCAGAGTTGCGGGTCATACATGTGATAATTCGATATGGTATACTGAAAGAAATATATAACTTCTTAAATTTAAATTCAATTGTATTTATTACTACTTACTGCCTCATAAGTATGTTGCATTAAGAGCTTCATACTTTTACTACATCTCTCATATGGATTGAGCTCTGCATTTCTGACGGATTTTGAAAAGGATCCCAAACTGCTAATAAGGCTTTGGGTTTTTTTCCTCCGCAAAGCTCATTGGGAACAGGAGTGGGTGCTAAATTGCTATCAGTACTTGGGAACACGGGCTAAAAGGTGCATCCAACGCACAGTGAGTAGCTGAATCACTCCATGCAATCAAACAAGTTCAAGCAAACTAGTTAATGATAATTAACAATAAGTTAATACTAGCTGAAACAGATATGGAAAACTAACGATGAAGCTATTTTTCAGAAAACCAGAGATGCTTCTGCAGCTATTTCACATCTGGTGGAAAGGCGTGGGGCCCTAGGGGTGCTCCCTGGCAGACAGAGCCTGTACTGAGCCAGCCGTGCTCACAGCCCAGCCTTCCTCTGAGGTTACTCTGGCCTGGAAGCACATCTGGGAATATTTTTCCACATTGACCATGATAAAGCAGATAGAGCAAAGGGAGAAGTTTTGAATTATCTCTTATTCTGAACTGTGTGTTTCAAGTTGAAGCCGCAGTGCAGCGTGCTCATTTAAGGGGACCCTGTGTGGCCTCAGAGGCTTGTGCTGCAGGTCAGCCCAGCTTCTGGAAATGGGCACCGTGGGCTGTGCATCCCGCTGCTCACCCTGGCTCCAGCGCAGGGGTAAGGGCAGGTGAGAGGCCCTGCTAAGCTGGGAGCGCAGGCCCTCAGCTGCGGAGAGCTGGGAGCGACATCGGTTTTAAGTAAAGCGGAGTTTCTCTGGTTGTCACCTCTAGGATAAACACAAAGGAGGGATAAAATATTCCTACAGCAGCTGTAACCTCTGCATTTGTCTGTACAGGAAGGTAAATGTATCTCCTTGCCTTCTCCAAGTAAAACTACATCTAGTACAATTTTCTCACCCAATTCTTTATGCCTGTAGCATGAACAAGATTTAAAATGTAATGTGAATTACATTTGTGGGAGAGATTTTTTTTTTCTTCTCTTCTAAACGAATTATATTTCTAGAAGCATTTCCCTCAGTATTCCCATTTGGCGTAGGAGTCCTGGACCTTGTGTCCATTTATCCACAGCTGGACCATGGATGTGCGCAGCTGTGATGTGAAGGTTACGCTTTTCTTCCCTTTTCAATACAAATCGCTTCTTGAGTTAACTTTGCAGGATCCTGAGGGCTGAGCCTCGGCGAGAGGTCAGCTCCTTGCCACATGCAGCCGCTCTGCTCCGACGTGCTCACTGGTGAAAAGCCACCAGCAAGAACAAATGCTTGGTTTTGGGGAGGCGAGCGCTGCTGGGGCTGCATCTGCTACTTATGGTTCTACCTCATATTAAGAGTAAAGGAAAGGGCAGCTATGGTGAGACTTGCCACCCCTGGTGTCTGCCTGGCACCCCAAGCTGCTGGGCTGCAAATCGGAATAAATGCTGACAATTGCATAAGCAGAACAAGGAGAGCTATTAGTACACGAAACAAAAGCTCTTCTTCTGAGCATTCAGACATTTTTAGTTTCCCTGCCCCAGAAATGTCAGTGATTTAAAGGAGCGACTCGAGCCGTAGCTCAGCTCCGTTGTCATTTGCACGTCAGGTTCTCACACTTTGCTGACTGAAGGCGATGGAGGTGGGTGTGAAGCAGACTCTTGGCAAAGGCTTTCAAAAATGAGTACGTAAAAAGTCAGGTCCCCAACTCGACAGAAGCTGCGGGATGTTTGGAAGTGGAAAAACTCTGCCACTCACTCGCATCCCAACACAGGCATTAAGTGCCTATTAAAAAGAAAGAGCTGCGTCTCCAAGACAGATTCATCTAGTGCCATTGCAAGCTCATAGGGCTCGGCTCTGCTGCTTTTCTTCAAAGGCAAAGGCAGATATTGCTCAGTGTCTCCAGGTCTGCATTTTTCCCCAGAGGCTAGAACGCTTCTCCCTGCCTTGAGGGAGATGGGAATCGACCTCAGAGCAGACCTTCAGCACCCCGACTTCTTGCAGTGCCCTGGCCCATCTGCACTGAGGTCACATCAGTGACCCCAGAGGGCAGGGTGAGATTGAGAGAGCTGGAAAACTGAGTTACCGCAGTAAGAGAAGCTGTTACTTCCAGTCGGATCAAAGGCACATTGACAGGGGTTAATAAATAGGGCTGCAAGCCAAAAGCAGCATTTTATTTCTTCTGTGCTTTGTTTCTGGTCCTGCCTGTCCAATACTTTTTATAGAGTTATATTCACATTAAAATAAAAATAATACAAATGGGACTTGAAAAAGGGGGAGAAGTGTATGTCCATTTCTGAGCTGATTGCCTCTCTTAGATGTTTTGCTGCAAGGGCAGAAGATGTGTTGCCCCTGAATTACTTGGTTGTAGAGGAAAGTTTCTCTGTAATTTTAATGGCTTGCAAAACTTGAGATTAAGATTTAATGGACTGTTAGCAAAACACATTTTTGGGCTTGTAGCGTGATTTCATGCTATGATGCCTCCATTGACTGTTTAGTTACAAAGCTGCTTCAATTCTCCACTAGCAGTATGTTTCTAATTAACGTTAGTATAGCTGAAATATTGAAAATCTCCTTTACCAAAGAAACATAGGGCCTATAAATTATTCTTCCTGTCCTCCCCACCCCCACTTTCATTGCCAACAAAGAATTTTGTATTCAAAAAAACTCATTCTCTCCCTGACGCTCCTTCGAGTTTCCTCCACTTCCGAAATATTGCCCTCAACTGGGGACACGGCGTGATTTATGGGAGCGCTGAGTCCGCAGAATTGCTCACACAGCAGCACACTTACGCCATCATTCATTTTTTATTTAAAACGTTGTGCAGGCCGGCCCTGTACACAGCTTGTGGGTGGATAACAGCAGGCTGCCGGGGCTTATGAGGGCTCAGGGCTAAGGGCTTGCTCTGCCTGCCCACCTGCGCTTCCCTGCGGACGTGGGCACCGACACGTATCTGGGATCTGCTCGGGTTGCCAAATCCCGAAACAATCAAGGGATAGGGGAAAGTTTTGCACTGACACAGAGAGAGATTGGGTCAGACTGTGACTATGAGCAGCAAACCAAACCTGCTCTAGGCAGAGGGCCTGACTTGTTCTTTGAAAACTTGCACCCAGGTGCTCTGACAAGTTTCTGGAAAATAGATGGAAAAATCTTGTATCCCGGTGCATTTTACCCTGGGAACATGGAAATGGCTTTTTAAAGTGCTGAATTAGATACTTCATGAACCATATTTGTTCTGTATAAGTAATTGGAGGGTGGGGATATTTCCAGGGTAGGAGCATGGCAAGGGCAGTGGTGTAAGAGAGAATCCTTGCCCTCAGATACATTTTTAAGGAGCTGTTAGTGCATTTGCTGGAGACAGAATCGTTGTCCTGTCAGGAACGAGGATGCATGCAAAGAAGCCAGGAGCAAAACAGACAACAGGAGGTGGTTCTGCATCACTCAGCAAGTAGAAAGAATATAAGAAATTTATGGCAAGACCATGGAAGAGATAGATACTAAATGCACACTGGTCTGCAAGCCCCAGAGCGGCAAGTGATTGGAGCCTGGGGCCTGGCAGGGATGTTTCATATGGGCTTCCCTGGTTTTGTACTCTTCTGTTGCAGGTATCTGCTTTAGCCCACTTCTCAGATCCAAGACACTGAGCAGGGAAGACCTCTTCACACTAATACAGCTGTTCCTCTGTTGTGTGTGTATGAGGGACTCTCTTATTCTCATCCGAAACCTGATCCACAGCCCAGGGAATGAAATCTCGGGGACTCTGCCAGCCCTACCTGGCCAGGGCTTGTGTATCCCCATTGGATGGGCTGAAGAAGTACTCACTGCTGTGTATACACACAGAATTAGCAGGCAAAAACATCATTTCTGTAAAGTACTTTCACTTTGCTGTATGTAACAGTGACCATTATTTGCTACCAATGCTGTTTCTAACTTTAAACTGTGAGTTCAGGGAGAGGTGATGAAGGGAAAATAAAAAGGCTCCTTTGCTATTGTTACTCTTCAGTGTTAAGAATCTGAAGCTGTTGCTTGAGATGTGTTTTGCCCAGTTTATGATAGTTAATAGAAAGCTAAAGTTAGCAAGGTCTATGAGTTCAGTTTTCTTAAGCTGCTTGCTCAGACTCATTCACAATTGAAAACAAGAGATGTAAGGCCAACAAAAATCTGGAACTTTGTTTTTCCACTTTTCTTAGTGCAAGAGACCAACATTTTTTGCCTTGTGCCATATATTCTAAATTTGCACTATAGTCTACGTAAACAAAACTGTCAGCTTTACAATTAAATGAATATGGATTGAGGAATGTTTGGTGCTATTTCTCAATAGGACCCTTTCGCTGGGTGTTCAGAATCGTAAAAAAACCCCAGTGAATCAACACTTCATCATCCTGTTATCCATCTCCATCACTCTACATCCTGGCAGGGGTAGCGTTAGCTCTGCATTTAAATTAGCGTGCACAGCTATGAGTTGTGTAAAAAAGGAAGGGGAGAAATCCTCCTGTTCCACTTATCAGGCAGAATGAACTGATTTAGGGTTATGCGTTCCCAGTCTCCTGTTTTGACAGCCTATGGTTTCATATTTTCATTTGTAAAAACTCAGCAGAAGTTATTTGATTTGTAAAGAAAACATCACAGCTCCTGCAGAAGTTTCTTAAAAGACCTTCATTTGGACTGCCTAATGGGCTTTGTATTTAACAAATTCACTACTGCTCTGGGAGTCTCAGATTCAAGCGTCTTTTTTTGTTTTAAGGGATATTGTTCATTTTTAGCTACCTGTCACTTTAGTCTTGAAAACTATTCATCTTAGAGAAGAAATAGAAGTTGCAGAAGAGTTTCAGCACATGAATAAATGACACTGAAACTTGAGTTTCCTGCAAAATTATTTTGTGGGTCTTTGCATCTGTGTCTAGTGCAGTCATACGTGTTTATTCATTTGCACCAAGGGGTGGGGGCAATGATCTCAGTCCTCCTAGTTGTGCAAAATATGACGTGTTGGTTCCTGTGGCCATTTGGATCACTAAAGCAAGGCAGAGTGACAGTGAGAACTGCCACTGCAGCAAGTCAGAGACTGTGAAGCTCTCTGATGTGGGCAATCAGGACAGGAAGCCAGGCCCACAGCTCTCGCTTTCTGTTGCAGAGCAGAGGCCAGTGAGGCCACCCTTGAACCCTTGTTCAAATCTTGTGTGGGGCTAGATTGCTTGCCAAGAGCTGGCCCTGGAGTAGACTGAAAGATCCTGTTTATGTAATTCAGTCCAGTGCTGGTGACAGGTGACCAGGACACCTAAACACGAGAGTGGGAAAAGGAAGGAATTGAGTGGACAATGGGATTTAGAGATAATTGCTATGGTGTTGCAAAGGTGAAATTGGTAGAGAAATACAATTCTTACACTGGGAAGAGACTGGAAAAAATGAAATGTTTCCAGGAAAGCTAAGGAATCTTTGCAAGCACTGTCAATGCATGTGTTGTGGGGAACTCTTTCATAATAGGAGAGACAAAGAAACTGTGAACCCTTAGAGGAAGCCTGATTTTCTGTCTCCCCGTCCTAAACCTGTCATTGTAACACTGCTGATGAGACCATGGTCAAGTACAGGGTCAGCCTAGTGAAAGGCATCCGCAGAGCTGCTCACTTTGTTGAAATCAGCACCAAGTAGACAGGAAGGAAGGGTAGGAAGAAAGTGCTCAGCTGTGCTAGCCTTGTAAAGGAAAATTCAGTGTTGCACTGCCTAACAATCTTATCAGAAAGAAATGCTTCCTTGCACCTCCCTCTTCCAAATTCAGTTATCATGCAGCACGGCAGGATGTCAGGCACAGTCCTAGGATAACTCTGTGTTTTCTTTCTCATCATTTGGAGCGTGCCTGCTCTTTGTTCTAATCAAATTGACTAATCATACAAATAATGTGGTGGCCTTTTGAAAATGGAAACAAAGTAAAGATTAAAAAGGTTAAAATCTGCATCCACACAAATATCACTTGCACCTCAGGGAATCAAAGGGATTGAGAATTACAGCAGTAACTCAAGCCAAATAGGACAGCACGACTGCTACTCTGCGTCAAATGAGGTTGTCTTCCTCCCAGGGGCTTCCCCAACCCTTTTCTAAGATATCTTCATTTTGCAGAATCATTCCCACAGAGATGATCAGGATATAGCCTTAAGGAAGAAAATGGTATTTACTTTCCCTTGTCTCCATATCTGCTCACAGATGCTACTTGGTTTAGAGAGCAGACCGTGGGATAGGTCTCCTACACTCCCAAAGCCCCAATGTGATCAGACAGTATCTGTCTCTGGAATTGCATATCTGTAGCAATATCTTCAGTAATGTTTAAAAAACTATTTTGTGTAATAAGTGCCATTTTTTCAGGTGCTTGTAATGCTGCCAAATTTCCAGGCAGGCTGATGGAAAACACCTAATGTGAGCAGGTTAGGTCAAATTTATCTGCATGTGATCCTTCCAGCAAAAATATGTTATCTCTTCCTAAGAATAAGCTGGAGGAATAAAGGGAAAATATTGTTATCATTAAGACTCATTGAAGCTGGTACCTTCTGCACTTAAAATAAATTGTGACTAATTCACTAAGCTCATTTATGAAAGCAAGAGAGTAATATCACAGGAGACACCAATACAGAAGCATGTGTCTATAGGAATGGACCTGTGCAGCTGCGGCCATCTCCCGTGATGCAGACACTAACGCTGTGCAAGCTGAGCCGCCAGTGAGGAGACGGCTTCTCCAGCTGCCCCTGTAAACTTGTGTTCGGTCACCTCTACCTCTAAATTTGGGTCACCTCTAAATTTTGCCAGACAAAGGCTGCCTGGAAAGAAGGCTATTTCTGAGCTTGGGTTTGCACAGGAGGAGCTAGGTTGAGAAGCAGTGACAGAGGGGTTGAAACCTTGGAGAAGGTGATGTTGAGGGCTAGGCTCAGAATGGGTCCTGGATCTGGGATGGGACCATGTGATGACAGTCTGAATGAGAATACTGCAGTGGTTACAAAAACCCAGAACATCAGCTATCCTATGTGTTAACATGGGGCAGGCCATTCTGTGGGGAAAATTTGTGGTCATCAGAGAGTACACATTTAATAGACGAAAGAGGGTGATGTTTCTCAGGCAAGAAGCTGAATATTTGACTGCAGCCTTTCCTTCCTTCCGTGGCCGCCGTTTGCCTATGATGTTAATGGATAGCATCATAACTTCAGACAGCATCCCCTACCTCCTAACTGGTTAGAATGAGTGTCTCCAATATAATTAAATGGAATAATCTTTATTTTTATGGGTCCTTGGGGAGTTTTTTTCTCTCATGAAATAGGGGAAAGATCATGACACGTAGATATTCCTGCAAAATGTTTACCTTTTTTTTTTTTTTTTTAAGAAAAATCCCTCTAGCCTGCTGGTCAGCACTCTCTGCATTTAAACCAGTGTTTGAGTCAAAGAACAGGAAATGTTCTGCTTATGTTTAACTATTCCACATCAACTGTGGTGCCCCCTTGGCCTTCTACAGACATTTTGGCCTCTGCAGAGGAGTATTGCCAAAATCCTGGCAATAAAGGGATCCATTGCCTAACACAGGGAAAAGTACTGGCTTCCACTTTGTTAGCTGTGATCCGAGTTGTGGACCATGCCTGAGCATCACAGTGCTGCCTGTCTCGAGGTCGTGCTGCAGACACGAGTCAGACCTGCCCTTTCAGCCCAACAGCAAAGCTGTCCTAGGGCAGCAGCATCAGCCCCATGCTCTCTCCTGTGAATTACGCCTGCCCTGTCACCTTACGCTAACAGAGACTATAGATTGCATATTCTATACCTTATTGTATCCTCCTTGTTTTTCACATTATCTGTTTCTTTCTTCATTCTGCAGCTAGCAAGACTACATCTGAGGGGAAGGAAGACACAATGGGTATTTTCATCTTGCACCTCCTGCTGCCCAAACATTTTAAACTTTTGTTACATTTTTGTTTTCAGCAAGCGACATGGTGCAATACTGCTCTTAACCCTGTAAATATTTTCTCTCCAAAGGTTTTCTCTCCAAATGTGTCAGAAGATGTTACCCAAGCACAAGAGTGAGAAGTGTCCATCACTGTCACAGAAAGGTCCCAAAGCTCTCACCAGCATTGCAAGACCAAAGAAGCAGAGAATGGATAGAGGTCAATTTATACATATATATATATATGCTGCTTGCTTTGTGCAATATTAAAGTTCCTTAACTTCCCCTTTGCCTGTCAAAGGAGGATCAGAAGCAATCTGAGAAAATGAGGAGGTTCAGAGACAGCCTGAGATGCTAGAGAGGAGTGAAGGAGTCAAGGTGGAGGTGCAATTCCCTGGGCACACATTGGAAAACAGAAGCCTGGTGGTCAGCTTTGATCACCCAGAGAGCTGGAGAGGGAAAAAGAAGACCAGGAAGATGATCCAGTGCCACCACCAGACTTGAGGGCAAGACAAAGGAGAGCAGTGAGAGAGTAAATGTGGGAGATGGACCATGAGAGGCCAGCAGAAAGATCAAGAGATCATTCAGGCCCCAGAATATAGCCAGGACCAGGCTAGAAACTGTGAAAACAGTTCATAGAGACCAGCAAAAATGAATAAGCAGTGTGGAAGAGATCTAGGCCAAAGCTGGAAGTGGTAATTGTAGAGTCAAGTAACAAATGAGGTTGAATGAATTTAGTGACCCAGGGAAGAAATGCAATAAAATTCCAATTGGAAACATAGTTTTGAAGAACAGTTTTTTTTCTTGGTTTGGTTTATCTTTGAGGAGAGAGGCAGATCAGAGCCTGACAGGCCATGAAAATGAAAAAATAAATTGTTAATGGACAAAGAGGGGATGTGAAAAGGTCAAATAGAAAAGAATAAAGCATATGTGATCTCAGCAAGGGGAATGGGAGGCTAGACTGTTTGCAGGCAAGCTGAGTAAAGATCATCATGGATCCTTTAACAAAGCAGTACATGTGTGTTTTTTAAGTAGTGCAAGGATGGGTCATCTCCAGTGTAAATGGGAGACTATGCAGCTGGATGAACTGAAATGTGAACTGAAAGCACAAAAACTGATGTTAATGAAGGAAAAAAAAGCAGTGAGGAATTAGGAAGAAAGAACACAGATCTGTCTGGAGAACAAATAGAGTATTGGCAGAAGAGAAAGAGAAGAAGACAAGCTTGTAGTGCAGCAGGATATTCTACTGCTAACAACAAGGAAAGGGAAAAGCAAGAGCAAAAAAAAACCCCTAATACTGGGGACAGGAAAGTCTGAAATCAGAGTAATGTGAAAATGGGAGCAGAAAGATTGAGTAATGGAACAAGTTCATAACAATCAGAACAAAAGAAGAGGTGAGGGCAAATATGAAGAAAAAAAAAAAGGAAAGGAGTTTAAGACAAAGATATACTGGAAGTTCCAACAAAGATGGAAGGATTAAAATATCTTACTCGTGTACTGGTCTCTCCTGGAATATCAGAAGATTAAGTAGTGATTCCTAGGCAGATGAGAAATATAAAAAGTAAATGCTTCTGAGAAGCAAGAACATCATTCTTGTATCTTTCTGATCAAAGTGAAATATTTCAAAAGCAAAATTCATAGTTAGAGTTACCTGAAAGAGATTAACCACAGTCTTTGGTTTACCTCTCTCTCCAACCATGCTGTCAGTCAAATTCAAAATGCTGAAGATGGCTTTTTCTGTGGGAAGAGCATCTGTCTCTGACGTATTTCACATGACAAAAATCTCCACATTGTAAGAGGCTAGTGCCCAGGTGGGTTACAGAGCACCTGATGACTGATACGTTTCTGCAGAGATAAACAAGATTCTGGGGAGACTCTTGGCCTTTCTCGAGCACTATAGCCCCAGGCACAGCACGGTGTATCTCCTTGATAGGAAATCTGACTTTGTTACTCCCCGGCAGCCCTCCAGACACCTGGCAAAAGTGCAGATTGACTCTGATCTTTTTCATGGTATCTCTTTACTGTAAAGCAGCTGTGAGCAAACATGGTGACATCCCCAAGAGTGTTGTGAGTGTCCGAAAGGGGCTATCTTCCAAACCATGCACTTCAGCAGCCTCCCCGGTTGCTCAAGGAATACCCCAGTAAGTCTGGAGTATCCTTTCCTGACCTGAACCAGGAATAGTCCCACCAGAAGCTTAGATGGGCACTGCTTTAGTATCTGTTACTGCACGCTCACACACCCCTACCTGGGTGAGCACAGGTTTGGATGCCTCTGGGGACAGGTTCCTGCTCTGACTTCAGTGGAGGTTAGTAGGTCTGAAAACTTGTGACGCACCATGACTGTTCAATGGAGGTTTTTGAGCAAAAAATGAGCGGTCTCACTCTGATCTTGTGTAATTTGGCCCACATGACTGAATGGTCTCTAGCTGTATTAAATCTGTACTTATCTCTTCATTCTTCTACCTGGACATGCAGGGTTAGGTGGTGGGAGCCCATCCTTGCCCTGTTTGCAATGGTCTGGAGACAACCTCAAATCTCAGGCAGCATTTGCTAAGAGCTTCATTCCTACATTAAAAATAAAAATACATAAATCTGTCTGCAGCTGTGTTAGCTGCTATTTCTTTTTCCAGATAAGAGGTTCCCTGGCCTCCCTCTTTCTCTGCATCTCTTGCTGGCTATCAGATGTCCTAGGACTTTTCTCCTACTCAGTCAGCTTTCTTTCTCCTGTAGAGTAAATAGGCACAGACTTTGAAAGCTTTAACATTTTATGACTATCTTCAGATCATGATTAGTTTGCAAACTGCTGTTGAATCTCTGCAAGAAAACATTTTTTTTTCCTTGCACTTTACAAAACATCTACGATAACTATTTTGGATTTTATATAGTTATTCTAATATATTTTTGTTTATATATCATATTTATTTATATATTCCAAATTCCTTTAAAATGTCTCATATTTCCTTGAGAATACTTAGCTTTAATTAAAAGTTATATTTTCCTAAAAGTAGAATTTTACACAGAGTCTATAGCTTGACTAATATTACTGATAATAAAATTCTGAAATTTTTAGAATCGCAANTAAATCTGTCTGCAGCTGTGTTAGCTGCTATTTCTTTTTCCAGATAAGAGGTTCCCTGGCCTCCCTCTTTCTCTGCATCTCTTGCTGGCTATCAGATGTCCTAGGACTTTTCTCCTACTCAGTCAGCTTTCTTTCTCCTGTAGAGTAAATAGGCACAGACTTTGAAAGCTTTAACATTTTATGACTATCTTCAGATCATGATTAGTTTGCAAACTGCTGTTGAACCTCTGCAAGAAATCATTTTTTTTTCCTTGCACTTTACAAAATATCTACTATGAGAGCTATTTTGGATTTTATATAGTTACTCTAATATATTTTTGTTTATATATCATATTTATTTATATATTCCAAATTCCTTTAAAATGTCTCATATTTCCTTGAGAATACTTAGCTTTAATTAAAAGTTATATTTTCCTAAAAGTAGAATTTTACACAGAGTGCTCACAGTCCTGCTGATTTCATTGGGATGACTGCAATATTAGTGAAATGAATATTTTAGAAAAGAGTGAGAGAGCTAAGCAGTTGAGAGCCCAAAGTAGTTACAATATTTAGTTTAAGTTCTTAGTACTTCACACAGCGCTTCTTAGCATANTCTTGCACTTTACAAAATATCTACTATGACAACTATTTTGGATTTTATATAGTTATTCTAATATATTTTTGTTTATATATCATATTTATTTATATATTCCAAATTCCTTTAAAATGTCTCATATTTCCTTGAGAATACTTAGCTTTAATTAAAAGTTATATTTTCCTAAAAGTAGAATTTTACACAGAGTGCTCACAGTCCTGCTGATTTCATTGGGATGACTGCAATATTAGTGAAATGAATATTTTAGAAAAGAGTGAGAGAGCTAAGCAGTTGAGAGCCCAAAGTAGTTACAATATTTAGTTTAAGTTCTTAGTACTTCACACAGCGCTTCTTAGCATATCTATAGCTTGACTAATATTACTGATAATAAAATTCTGAAATTTTTAGAATCGCAATTACCTTTTTCTTTCTTCAGTTTTAAAACTGTCCTCATTTTTTTTTCTTTGTGAGAAGGCAGAAAGAGAACAACAAAACCTGCCATGGAACATTACTTCCTCCAGACCCTTTCTCTCCTCTGCGCTGTGATATCTCTGGCCTGAGGTTCTGCAAACCTGAGCACCCCCAGACCCCTCAGTCTCTGCTCCCGACTCCTGGGCCACCTCAGCCTTCCATGACATGCACCCCAAGACTCAGGAGCTGCAGGTGGCCATTCACTGCCANATACTTAGCTTTAATTAAAAGTTATATTTTCCTAAAAGTAGAATTTTACACAGAGTCTATAGCTTGACTAATATTACTGATAATAAAATTCTGAAATTTTTAGAATCGCAATTACCTTTTTCTTTCTTCAGTTTTAAAACTGTCCTCATTTTTTTTTTCTTTGTGAGAAGGCAGAAAGAGAACAACAAAACCTGCCATGGAACATTACTTCCTCCAGACCCTTTCTCTCCTCTGCGCTGTGATATCTCTGGCCTGAGGTTCTGCAAACCTGAGCACCCCCAGACCCCTCAGTCTCTGCTCCCGACTCCTGGGCCACCTCAGCCCTCCATGACATGCACCCCAAGACTCAGGAGCTGCAGGTGGCCATTCACTGCCAGCACAGGATGAATTTGGGATACAGAGGTGTCCACGACTTACGCTTACGCTATCTGTCATTTAACAGGGATCCACAAATAACACCTACTGCTACAGCTCATGTGCTCCTGAGCCAACCGCTTAAAGGTTTTAGAGGGTAAAAGATGACAGACCGTAGGAGCTGGCGAACAGAGGGATTTGCCATTGAAAACCTTCGGTTTCTCTTCCCTGATCTGTCAGTGTCCTGTGAGAATCTCTTCCAGTCTTTGCCCTCTGCTCACCCACATGAAGGCTGCCTGCCTTCCCTAAGCGTCTCCGAAGAAGCTGCCAACCCTTAGCTACTTAACTCAAGCGCCTTGTTTAAGCACTGGGATCCCAGCTCCCTCCGGGTCCCCTCAGCATGGGCTGCAGCAGGGAAGTCCAGGGGTCATCCCTGGCTTGGGCATTCGGGATTGCAGACCTGTCATTTAATCCTGTAGGCCTTAATGCACAAAAAGCAACTGTTAAAAATGTTTTGAGCCAACAATATAGGGAACAACTTACTGATGGAGGAAGACTAATAGTGGGAGCTCAACTGATGTAAGAATAAGAAATCAGACATACAAGCCTTGAATGGACAAATGCTTGGCTTGTTTACAAAGGGCAAGGGGATTGGTTAATTTACTTTAGTAATCTTAGGTATTACCTTACTTAATCGTAAGGTTATTTTGTGTTAATATTACCTGTTAACTTGTACAGTTTAATCTGAGCTTTACTAGTGATGTGATAACAAAGCAAATGTTCCTCTCTGACATATGTTCAGATAGCTTTGAATTTTGCAAGTGGAGATGCTAAAAGATCTTTGGAGCAGATTCTCTCCATTTAGATAAGCTAGGCATGCTTTTTTCCTTACAGGCTGTCCAGGTGTAAATTTTTCCAACAAACTGAGGAGAAGCCAGTAAAGCATCATTTTGCATTATGGATTTGTCCCTGCCTTGTAGCCTTCAATGTTGTCATTTCTATTCTGTGAAGTGTTGGGTTATTTAAACTCTTCTTGTAGCATATCCTGCCCTCTATGTTTCAAAGAAATAAAATGTAGGATTCATAGACAAGAGAAGAGCTGGACTGTTCTGTGCTGGACTGTGTGTCTGGAGGTTTGCAAGTGTTCAAAGCTCGAAAGGACAAATTTCAATAAAAATAAATGGCTTCTTAGAAGACAGAGTACAAGAATTACATGCTGGCTGCTCAAGAATAAGAAAAAAGATAAAGGAGACATCATTTT
Source organism: Crypturellus undulatus (assembly GCA_013389825.1). Taxonomy (NCBI): domain Eukaryota; kingdom Metazoa; phylum Chordata; class Aves; order Tinamiformes; family Tinamidae; genus Crypturellus; species Crypturellus undulatus. The sequence continues at coordinate 40,219 of VWPW01002563.1, read as the reverse complement.
ATGCATCTCAGACCTCTAATTTCTAGAGTCTTGGAGCAACCCACAAAGGGGCTGCATTAAAGGCATATTTGTTAGCTCATTACCATAGACTGAAGATGCAAGTGCATCTATAGTCCAGAAAAGAAAAGCTTTGACCTCAGCTTTAGAGGAGAAACCAGAGGTGAGAGATTTGAAGCAGTTTTGTTTCTCTTCTCTCCCTGCCTGCCCTCCGTTCTGGAGAGATGCTAACTGTGTCTGTACATCAGTGCAAGTCTGAGCAGTGCAAGTTAGAGCAATTACATCTGTGGTTATCCCAGAGGATAACAGGACACGGCAGCGTTTCTCTTCTGGGCAGGATCAGAGCACAGCCCATTCTAGTTAGCCCTTCTTGATAATATTTTCTGGCCAGGCCAGCAAAAAAGCCCTTGGGTTAGGAACACAATGTTCCCAAAGCCATCTCTATAAGAGTGATAAAATGCGGTTTGAATTCTAGCGAGTTGGCCAGGAATAGCTTCTCATTAAACAGCTGCAATGATTGTAATCATGGTTAGATAAATTAAATAAATATTATTAAATGTTCCTTAAGACATACAAAATTATTAATGGATAAAGCATAAACTGGAATGAGAGTTGGCTGCTTTATTTGAAGATACAGTAGAAAACCAATAAATCCTGCAGGCAGATTAGTTGGAAAAAGCCAATAAAAATTATTTACCTAACCAGGCAGCCCACTTGCTATTTGGTTTGACAGATTCAATTTATTTTCTCCTTTTAAACTCATTTTTCCTCTCTTTACTGCAACAGTTTCTTGGGTTTTGGAAACGACTGAGATGGAGTGTAAAGTTGTACTTGTATTTTTCAGCAGGTCTATTAGAGTTTGGGGAGCAGCGAGCCTAGGCTTTAAGACTAGATATGATATATTGAGCAGCTGAACAGCTTATGTGTGATCTAGATGCAGGAAACTGAAGTGAAACAAGGCACACATCCAGATCCATGATCTTAAAATATCATATTTCAATGTTCTTATATTTGTCTTTCCATTCATAAAGAGAGAGTAGTGAGGAGAAGGGTTTGTGAGCATAGTCTGATAGCGCCAAACACTGAATCATTTTAACCATGTAAGAAGCTGTGGTATGGGTCATACCATAGGAGAGTTTATTTATACACTGTTGCCTGGTTTAAATATTGACCTGGAATGATCACCCCTCGTGCTTAAGAAAAAGGTCTTACAGTTTGAATGTGAAGTGTCATTTGAACGTGACTGAGTTATTTTCATGGTCACCAAGATCACCAACACTATGTGCATAATGAATCCTTTAACACTGCCTATCTGAGAACCTCACTTATTTTCCAGCTGACAGGTAACACTTTTACCTTCTCATGCTGCAAAGAATAAATTTCCCTGCTGTGACAGAAGGTAATCTGCTGTGCTTTTAATCCTTGGAGTTGAAGAAGTTAAGTTTAATAACTACCTGCGTTCGAAAATAAATACATGCCTGTAAATCCAAACAGCCTCAGTGGGCAACAGTTTGCAGGCTGGAATTGCAGCAATGTGACACTGAGGTCAGCGGCTGCGGAGTTAGACTGGAGTTTGGCTGGACCTCGAACCTCTAGGACCAGCACCCAGAGCCATTCCTCAAGTGGAAAAAACGTCTGGGATAAACCCTCCTTCTCTTCCTTCACATTTGCAACCCTTTGCATAAATCAAGCAGTCAGCAAGCACAGCGCTAAGTGGGAAATTAGTGTTCCTAACAGAGAGTGGGTGAGACAGACTACTAAAATCATGATGATCCAGCTAAAATTAGTAAGCAAGATGCTTACTAATACAAGATACTAAAATTAGTAAACAATTTACCACTTTCACAGGCTTTCTAGGAGCTGTGTGGTCACACACTTCAATAAAAAAAAAAGGTGAGAAAATATTACAGTTTACTTTCTGTGTCTAAATTTGCCCCTCATTAAGATGTCTGGCAAACTTAATTTCTGTGAGCCAAGAAAGAACATGTAGTAGATTTCTCAAAATCTCCGGTGGACAAGAGCTAGCCCTCATATTGAGGCAATCTCCTGTGCTGCAGCTCAGAGGGGCTGCTGGGGTAGATGGTAAAGAAGAGCCCTGAAATGGTGTTTGCTCTTTTACGTGTGACTGCTTTGCATGGAAAAGGTTAGGATGAGCAACTCTCTGGGATCTGGGCTCTGCAAAAGTCGAGAGAGACATCAGGCATCTTTACTGCTTTGTTCTTGGTCATTTTTCTTGTCTCTGTCTCCTCTTATTTCTCTGTTGACTTATGAAAGGGACAAAGTGAAGATAATGATGTGGTTAAGGAGTTGTGGAGACAGGGCACGGATACCTCAATTTTCTCCATCTGTACAATCAAAGGTAACAACTACTGTACTGAAAATGGAGTGAAGTCAAGATTGATTAGTATCTGGTGGATCATTAATAGGAGAGTTCAAAAATAATGGTAGGTGCATTTCTGCAACAGACTCGATAGTCCAGGGACAGTCATGTCCAGGCAGCGTCACACTGTACTGCATGCAGCCTTCTGTGGTGAAAGCAGGAATCACTATTCTGGTTCATTACAATGAATTAAATGCATAATTCATATATTAAGCATGAAAATATGAAAATAAACACAGAATGTAACCAAAGTTACCAGTACTTTCAAGCCAGCTGACAGGTGAAAGACCAGACCTTGCTCACTGCAGAGGCATTTTGAGATGTGGAGGGCTTTGAAGGTAGTGTGGTGGAGGAAGAAGCGCGGACAAGGGAGCTAAACAAATCTCTGCAAATGCCGAAAGAAGACAATTGCACCCACTCAGCCCCAGAGTGGTCTGAGTCACTGCTCTTTAATGGCATTTGTGCCTCAGCCCTCCCCAGCCTCAGTCCTCCCCGCTGCATCTCTGCCAGTGGTGGTCATACTCAGTTTAGATAAAGAGCAGGTGCCTCCCACGTCTAACTTCAAAAGAGCAAGTGGTTGAAACTAAAGTTTCACAGTAGGGGACAAATGAGTTCTGGCAGCTTAGGCAGTGCTGTGTCTGTGCTTGTAGGGTTTACTCTTCCCTCTACTCCAGGACTAGCTGATGTAGATGATACGCTTGAACCAAGGCTTTTTTCCAAACACTATGAGCTGTTGCAGCCCCTTCAGCTGCTCTGAAACCACATGGTGGAGGGTAGTGTTGGGCAATGCTACCTAGATTCTTATGGCGTTTGTACTCTTTACTCTCTATTCACCTTTGATGCCAGATCACTTTTGGGCTCTACTGTTTGACACACACAACAGCTCTGACTCTCATCATTTTGCCCGTCCTCAGGTCCCTGTGCATCTCCTGCAGATGAATGTTGTTCTTCCGTTTTCCCTCCCCAGGCCCAAGCACACACATGACCAGCTGTGCACACAGCATACCTCACATACCTCTGTAACAAACTTCTGGTGTCCTGTTTATATTTGGTCTTAGCATGAAATTCCTAACAGGTCCCCGGGCAGTTGTATAACTCCTGCTGGTATCTATTCTCCATGCGATAACCCAACAAGCAACCAGATAATAAGGCAATGTAACAAATGCTGTGCCTTTATAGGGCAGCTGAGAATCAGACTAATGCAAGCAGTCCCAAAGCTATGCAATACAGACTAAATAGTGGAGTGATGATGTGTTAGTATGATATTAAGCTTAGCTCAAGTGTCCTATGCTGGAGAAGGGATACTGCATTTACCATCATACTACACTCTGTCATGCAGCATAAGAGAGTTATTTATGTAGAGCCCATACAAACACAAATATCCTAGTGCATTTCATACCCCGACATCTCCCAGTTCAGCACATGGATGCTGTGTCAAAGACAACTGGATGAGATCAAGGTATTGATATGTTGGTTATTAGATCCTCTCCCAGACAAATGAATGGAAGAGAAAAGCCTATGTGGAAAGAGTTTTGGGTACTCTCAGATGTGGTTTGATTTAAAAACACACTATGTATTTGTCTTAATAATATTTTATCAAGTGAATCAAGAGTAGGATCATGAAGTAGGTCAGGTAACGCTGTATGAAGTCAGGTAGGTATAGACCAAATTTTTGCTAGCTGTATAGGCAGAGGTGACCTTTCTGAGCAGGGAAACATCAGTGATGTGTAACCATTTGTGTTTTGCAATTAAAAAAACTCTACCCTGTTCCAGCCTAAAGCAGGAATTTTAAGGTCTAAAGAATGTTTACTCCTGTTATTACCACAAAGCCACTCAGAGTGTTACTGATGGAAAGATAGGTACTAGAGAGGGACTAGGAAGGAACCTACCACAGAGATGAAGCTCAAGTGTTTTGTGTTCCTGGCCAGCAGCACTTCCTCGGCCATGGGGATAGTGTCATACTTGCTATCTCTGTAAACTGGATTGGAAGAAAAAGGGAAAATTCCCATGTTAAGTGAAGGTATGTAGCCAAGGACAAAGTCCAGTCTGTCAGAGAAAAGGGATCAGAAATAGATTCTGGAAGAGCAGATTTTGGCGACTCAAAATAAGAAAGCAGTGCTTGGGGGGCCAGTAGTGTTTAGGGGACAGTGGGACCAGAGAAAGGCCGACCCCAAAAGGAACAATCCATGCCCGGAAACCCTTATATCTACTGTTGCACTAAGAAACCACAAATTCTTGTGTTGACTCCCTGTGCTGTATTTTGCAAGAGGTAAATACATTTTGCTATGCACTTTGGGTTTAGATTTGGAGAAGAGTTCTTAAAGTTGTTTTTCTCTAGGAGAGGAGGAGCTGGTCTTTCCCCCACATGCTAGCAATCTGTTCCTTTTCTGGCTTCAAAAATAACAAATTATGACAGCAGCAACCTGTTGATTAACTAGATTGAGCAGGCTGAAGCTAGCTCACATTTCGGTGAGGACTTCTGGTTGAAGTGACAGAAACGGCACTCTATTATCTGATTGGTAAATACAGAATACATTCTTTAAAATTAGTCAGTCAAAGGAGAAAAGGCTACACCATTCATTTAAGTTTTATTCACATATAGTTCCCTGGAAATGAGGGGGTCAGGAGGAGCTATGCAATAGCTAAAATGCCTTTGGAGATACCAGTCATCTGTGAACCTGCCGCTTGAACACTCCTTTCTTTGGATACTCATCCCACTGACAGGATGCTGGTCCTGGGGTTTGCGCTTTTGAGAAAATTGTTATGAAAATTAAAGTTTATTCAAAGTTTGGCCTTTCCTTAAAAAAAAAAAAAAAAAAAGCAAGAGCGAATAAAAAGCAGCAGTAGTGACAGAGTCAACAGTTGTTAGTCAGTGTGTCAAGTTCCAAGTATTTGATTAACTTGGAGAAATTTTTATTTAAACCAATAAAAACTTCTAAGAATAATATTTTATTATAAGAATAACATTTCAGAATTCAGTCACTTGTACAGTAAAATTTGAAAGGTCAGTGCCCTCTAAGAACTGAAATCAGCAGCTGCTGTAGAAAACTTGAAGCTTCATGAGCTAACCAATTAAAAACTTTGATAATATTAATGGAGGATTCAGTACTTACCATGTTTCATTAGTTAAAATATGCTTTTTTTTAGTGTCTTGAAGAATAATCATAATTACTTTAGTGATGTTTATTTTTCTCATAATAACAGTGTGGAGCTGAACAGCCAGACAATGTTAATAGAAGGCCACTGCTAATTGAAATGCCAAGTAATTGCTCATTGAACTTCATCACTGCAGTACTTGGGCTCAGCTAAGCACGTTTTTGACACTTCACCTTTGTGCTTATATAACTGTAGATATAATGGTTCCATTTTCAACCTAGATTGCTTAGGTTATGAATAGTTTGTGAATGAGGCAGAAAATATATTAAAAGCCATCATTATTTCATTTTCCATGCATTGTGGAAGAGGTTTGCTTTCGGCTTCTACTAACTGCCATTCTTTTTCCTCTGGGAATGCTCTCTTTTTCCTAAAAAAAAGAGCTTAGTAGACATTTCATTCTTATTGTAATGATCATCATTTTGAAGCATATAGATACACATTTTACAGCCCATCTAACCACTTTTCACTTTCCAGTGCCAGTGGCTATATACTTATTGTAAGCTGACTCAATAGGGAAGAGGTTTTAGCATGAATCTGGAGCAAGATTAATATGTGCATTTGGTATCACAGCACATCGCCTTATCATCTACTTTGCTGCAGTGGCAAAGAATGAGCACCTACCTAAAAAAAGCAGTGCCAGGAAATTCATGAAGGTGAGGAAAAAAAGATTGAGCTAATGGCTGCTATTGGGAAATGAACAAGAATTCACGCCTCTTTGAAAAGTCCATCTGCCATGAATGGCAGGTTGACTAGCTTTTTTAAAAGGAACCTGGTAGGATGAGTAAACATGAAAACATTTAGTTAGTGAGATCTCAGTTCATAATTCAAAGTGGGTTCTCATGTGCAGTGGAAAAACGTGTACCCACAACAAGAATGTCATACTGAGAAACAAGGAGCTATTTTGGTCAGCAGTATCATATGGAGACACTTCCTCCACTCCAGGTGGGAGGTTTTTGCAAGAGAAGAAATAAATCCACCACAACAGTTTGTTGAGACAAATGGTGGTGGTATCTGAAACAAACAGTCTATTGTGTAGTAAAAACTTGATAAAAATGATTTTCCAGGATCTATGAAGTCTTCAATTTCAATGATTTCATCCCTTCCTTTTTTTTTTTTTTTTTTCCCCAGGAAACTTTCACTGTCTTCAGACTGCAAGGGACTGTCTTATTCTGGGAACAGTCCATTGCACTTGGATCTGGGATTAGGCTGTGGTTGTAGAGATCATTATTTTGTATTACTTCTTGTGTAACTAGCATCTTTCCTCTGTTCCCTTCAGATCTCTTCATTAAGTTGTCTTTCCTGTTGCTTTGTCCCCAGAGAATCTTCTGTGCCAAACCTCGTGCTGACAGTGCTGCACCTGCACCTGAACAGCTGCCCTAGATAGCACTTCTGTCAGACTGAATGATCCTCCAGGTAGCTACCATGGGTGAAAGTCTAACCCTCCTGAAGGCAGTGCCAGAGCATAAGTTGATTTTGGTAGAGGCAACTCAGTGTTTTGCCTGTGTTCGTCAAACCTGGTGTCTATGCACAACTGAGTCCATGTATCAGGGTTTGTGGGTTTAGGAACTTGGGAAAGAACTCTCCTAAAATCAGTCTTTAGTTTAGAAACATTTCTCTTGGCATCCCTAAGAAGCTTTCTATGCCCTAAACAATTTGAAATAGAGATATTTCATTAACAACACTTTCTACAACTCAAAGGGCAATCTTTTTCACATCATACTTGCACCTATGAGTGATCTGAGCAATTTTTGTGCTTGCTAAAACAAACAACACTGGGTCTGTAAGATAATGGGATCTACAAAATTGTTCTCTCCCTTAATATCACCATGACTGCTTGTTTTTTTGTTCTCCTTTTTTTCTTCATTTCAAATGGAAATTAGTATGAAGATACATTTTTTTTTTATTTTACTCTTTGAAAGCAGCTATAACAAGAGCAGAGCAGAGCTCATTCTTATAAAAGAAAGAGTGTCTGTTTCCCTCCTAGTAATATTTCTTTTGCAGAAAAGCTTATGCATAAAAATATGTATTCCCAGAGTTAGCATTTCAGCAGTAATGTGAGCAGATAGGTACTGTTCATAATTAGTGCTGCATTTTGCTTTGCCTTCTGTGCCTGTGGAATTTTGTGACACTGACTATGTAGCTATGAATCTCTCCCCATGTATAGGCAATCTAGAGGATGTATAACGTTGAGAGAAAAGTGCCTCCTGAGGACTTGGGAATGTTGCTATTGAACCTCAGGTAAGAAATGATGCAATAGCTAAAATCCTCTCAGGACATCACCCTGACGCATCAGGCGAAAGGGAACGTAGGCTGCCCGTGATGCAGGTAGTTGAGAGAGAGGAAAAAAAAAAGACAAAGCATTCATTTGGAAATTTCCAGCTGCAACCTTCTCCTATAAATGCTTTGTTCTAAATATTTCCCAAGTAATACCACCTGCGAAAACTTTTGCTGCTGCATCTGCTGCCATAACAGAGAGTCGATCTTCATGGTATCTTTGGAAAACATGCTGAAAGGAATATTTGAATATTGTAATTAAAAAAAAAATCCCTCTTTTACCATTCATGAGTATTCAGCCTTTTCGCTAAGGGACTTCATTCAATAAAATATGTGGATAGCTTCCGCACTGCATTGCAGAAGCTTCCAATAAAAATGCCTTGAGGTTTCTTTCATCATTTTCTCATCAGACACACACAATGATTTCAATCTGCGCTTCTCCTTAAACAAAGGTGGAACACGGAGCTTTCTTTCCCTCATATTTGTAATTCTTCAAAGGATAGTTTCCAGATATAGGAAAGAGAGCAGATATAGGCAGTTAGCACAGTAACTCTATAATTTCTGCCCAGCAGTTCCTGTTATTTCAATGAGACCTTCTTGAGGAGGTCTCCAGTGTGAGGAGCTGCCTCATCTGTCCCTACTGTGGGCTGATCCGCTTAGGTCCAGCACCGTAAGTGACTGAAATAGGGATGGAGATGTGACAAACCACTTCCAAAAGTGATTACAGACAACACAACTGAAGTCAAGCAGGAACAGTAATCACTGCATGTGTTTATACCTCTTTGGCACTTACATGCTTTGTACTTCCAGCTCAGTGGAAACATATGGATAGAGTTGCCTGAGCCACAATAAAATTATCGGTGGCATGTAGTCAATCTCTCCCCTTGATGAGCATATGTCTCGGTGTTGCTGTTATAAGAGGTTTCTGGTGATACTCAGCCTGGGCACTGATCTGCTTCAGTAGCCTGGCTCCGAGAGATGAGGCGGGGAAGGGGAGGCAAGGGACCTTTCCACGTCTGTTTGTATCTATGGGAGGAGAAGATGCAAGCTCATGCTGAATATCTGGCTGCTTAAGAAAACGTTTTCTTGCTACAGAGAAAATCTGTTCTGTGTCCGTTCTCTTGTCTGTGCTTGTATAGATTTATTAAACAAGTCTGCCAAGACACCAGTCTGTATTTGAACCACGCTGTACAAACTCTTTACCTGTAGCCTACCGTAAAGCACTGTTTTGCATTTAGGTCTCTTTGCTGCAAGTTGAAACAGTTCTTCTCGTTCTGGAAGACTCAACTAATTTTGGTAGGAGCAGTAGTTTATGTGTAACAACGTAATTAACACAACCAGCTGGAGGAGCACCTTTCCTAAGGTGCTTTGGTTATCTCAGAAAGATGAGCAAGGGAGATGTTTGCTCTAAAAGTAGAAATAGCTTTAGGCTATATGAGAAAAATTGGGTGCTGTTGGGAAGAGTTTTGAGTGACTATCTCATCAGTGAGCATGCCAGTGTTAGACTAGCATAGGCTCCTGTGCAAATACAGAATGAGAAACGCTTCCTCTCCAAAGAGCTTGGTGTCTGCAACATCCCAATCAGCTTTTCATGGAAATAGATAAGAGAAGGGATTCACATAGAGCCAGCAAAAGCAGCTGGAAGGGCACGCTGCTTTTCTAATTCTCCACCATTCCTGTGGAGCAGTTTCTGTTTCTGTAAATAGGGCTCAGGGAATGGCAATCACAAGGCTTTTATTGTAATGGCTGGCACTGCGCTCCAAATTTCAGATGGCTTTTACTGGGAACAGCTTCTGCCAATATTGACTGTGGAGAATAGCCTGGGAAGGAGGAATTATGAGCAAACTCTGTATACAAGTTTTGCTTTCTCGTATGTATGTGCACGTTTCCCTACATACACACGTGTTCATATCTGTAGAGGACAAAACAAGAATATAAAACTGAAACTTCTCTGTTCTACTGTAACCTTAAGGGAAGAGCCAGCATAACTTCTATTTCTCTGCAGGGAGCCTCTATAGCTAACTCTGAGTCACTATTTAAACTACTCTCTATGCGTACATGCAATAATCACCTGAACTGCCAAGCATTGAGAAAAAGTTTGTAACAAACTTTGTAAGAAAACAGTGTTGAACTGGCAACTGAATTAAGACCTAGCCTGGCATATATATTTTTTTTAATGGCACAAGTCTGGCAACAGCACAAAATTTGCAGTTTCATCTACTCCCTGTCTGATTTCTTAACTAATTAGAAATTAAAAACCATTCATCAAACACTGAGTGTTGCATTTTTAAAACCATCTGTTGAGTACGTTTTGAGACCAGGAGCTTCATTTTTCATTCACAGATATTTGTGAAGGTTTTCCCCCTCCCCCACTTTAAATTGATTATTGCCATTTCCAAGAGATCAGGGAAGAAACATCTGCTGGGACCGACCATTATCTTTCAAAAGCAGCAGCTAAAACACCCTTAAGTTGCTGGCCTGCAAAATTTCAGCTTCATAAATACTATATTTGGCAGAAAAGAACTGGAGTGTGAGTACATTTACTGCAGAATCGTGAGAAGCAAACGAATCATTAAGGCAATGAGTCCATCACATGAAGGGAAGGTTGCATGGAGCCTTCCTTCCTTCAAAGGAGATTTATATCCAAGGGAGATTCCTGTGTTTTGTGCAAAAATGCATGGAATTCAGCTAAGAAGAGTGGCAAGGTCAGGAAGGTCTCCCAGTGGAGGAGAGGGAACAAGAGGGCTGTAATGAACAGAGAGGAGCAAAATGCAGGTGAAGTGGAACAGAAAAGAATGTAGGAAAGGAAAAGAGAGAAGGATGGGAGTTATAAGAAGTCTTCCCATACTTTGTGATGTTTTTGGGGGATGAACTAGGAGCAGTGAGAAAAAGGGCAAGAGGGGCAGGGTGACAAGTGTGGGATTTCTTTGGGAATGGGAGTGTCTATGTTAGATCCTCCAAAACACACTCAACAGTTCAGATCCTAAAAATGACCATTAGTGGTGCTGGCTCCCATATTATGGTGGATGGAAACAGAGCCAGCTGGAGCAGGGAAGGCCCCTGCCTGACATCCTTCTCTTCCTGAACTCCCAACAGGTGATTAGGACACACACGTCTCTCCAGAGTGCCCCAATTCCTAGCTCAGTATTTTAGAAAACTACTTGATGTTCATTTTCACATATCAAGCAGTAAATTGCCCTTCAGAAACAGCCGCCTCTCCTGCTCAGCTTCCCACGCTGGGGCTTCCCTCCTTGGGGAACACAGCCGTGTGGGTTGAAGTAGCAGCAATCATTTCATCTCCTATGGGTTGTCAGCCACCTCACATGAACTAGCACTTGTGTTTCCCCCACTGGGAGACCCCACAGCATTATCAGAAAACCTGCATGTGCTGAATTGAAGCCGGAAGATTTTCTTTTCTGCTAAGCCCAGGGCCTGTGATATGATACACCACAGTGGAGACTGTTGTAAAAATGAAACCGAGAACTTTTTTCTTTCCCTCCAAGGGCTTACACCAGGTCTCCGAGCAGCAAAACATTTCATTTTTATTGTCACTCTCACTCTGCTTTTTGTGATTCCAGCTGCCACATGGGATGTGCTTATGTGTCCTCTATCACAAGTGACATTCCTAAATGCTCCTGCATCCAAAAAAAAAATCCAGCAGAGCCATGAAGGAGGGAGATCTGCAGCACCCATCAAAAACAAATAAGTTTTTTTTAATTAACTAATGTGTGGATGGGTCTTTGTCACCACCAAACTAGAATGCATTTAACTCTACTTAATACTGTAATACTGTATTAAGTATCTTAATACTGTAAAAAACTGCTCTGCAACTGGTAGAGGAAAAGTCCAATAGGCTTTGGTGAAGCAACACCTGGTGAAGCTGCCAGACAAGCAGGAAAAAACTGTGTGTTGGCCCTGAAAAAATCCACATGGGAGTTTATAATTTTAAGCACTGACGACACTCTGCACCTGTATTTAAGAAAAAGGAGGGTGAAAGGAACTGTTGCCACTGACTTGTCTTTCCAAGACCTTGTTAGCACGGAGAAAAGTGTCTGCCTCAGGCCTGCATGAGAACAGGGAAACTTGATGAGCTCCTGTGGGTCTGCCCCATAATTTCCACTGTCTCCTGGGGGTCACATTCATCCTTGTGAATGTCCCACATGCCAAGTGAGATTATCGCTACCTGCTCTGCAAAGGACCAGGGTTAACTCTGCTGAAAGTGCTTCAAGAGTCAGAGGAAGAGCAGGAAAGCACTACCAGTAACAAGGAGGATTAGCAAGGACAGCCAAGGAGGCGACTTTATGCATGGTCTAGAAACCACACAGTGCTCAGGGGGAAATTGTTCTTCAGTGTGAAGTAGTTTTTGACTTTTTCTTCACGTGTCCTTTGCGCTTATATCCGTGATGGAGCGTCCTGCCCGAACGACGTGGCCAGCGAAGGACGGACACGTCCTCAGGTCCATTGGGAACGACTCCGATGGCCGAATGCACGTGCCTAGCTGTCCTTGGCTTTCCGTCTGACTTCCGTGGCTGATCCAGAAGCGCAAGGGGCTCCCACAGATGCCACGCCGTGCATGGCAGCCCTGCGAGGGGGACCCGCGGGACGGCGTTCAGCAGGAAAGAGGAGATGCCACGGTCACAGCAGTGGTTTCACCTTCCTTACGATGTTTTGCCTGAGTTTTATTAAGTTTGTCTGACAAGGGCTTTGCATCAGATGGCGCAGACCTGCTAAAAGCCAGTGAGACCCTCTGGTACGACATGGTGCCCAGAGAGGCTCACAGGGCCGCATGGCGACGTGGCTGCCCAAAATATCCACGTTTCGGCTCCCCTCCCCTCAGAAAGGCAAACGAATGCCCGCTTTTACCATCACATTCCTTTCACCTTTCCTTTCGTGAGCGTTGGCAGAGCCCAGCCGGCAGAGCAGGTGCGAGGCCGCGCGAGCCCGGCATGGCGGCAGCTGGGGGCACCTCCGCGCCTGCCAGCAGGAGCCGGGCCGCGAGCGGCTCCTTTTCTTCTCAGGGAAATTATTAATGACCACGAGGCGAAAAAGTGATGCAATAGCGAAAACTTGCTGCGCGCCAGCTGTTGTTTGGAAATGGATTCGACTCAAAAGAGCAACACAGACGGCCTAATGGATTCCACTCCCCCACTCCAACACGCGCGGCGAGGCGCAGCACTGACGCTCCTTGACACACTCCCCACAGCTAGTCCACGTTGTTCTCTTTGCTAGCAGTGTCCTTTCACTAATGGCAGCTCATGTTTTGGCTGGAAAAAACCCTAAAACAAACAAGAAAATAAGCCGAAACCCCAACACGCTGCATACCTGCCTTCAGAGGAACCTTCAGAAACTCAGCCTGCCTTGAAGTTTGTGAGTCTGAGTAGAAAATGGGGATCACATAGTTTGTTCCTCATATTGAAAATTCACACCCTATAACTCTCCTTGATGTTGGGATGTGGAAGTTAGCTCCCTCTGGAAGGGGAAAAGGAGCTGTCATCATGTCAGGAACTTTCTGCTGATGGTAAAAAGAGGGTGGAAATGAGCACCTGGTGCACCCTCAAGTCCACGGTACCTGTCTTGTACTGCTAAAATGTGGAGGATTATGTGTACAGTGTGACATTTAAAAATGCTGTGAAGACATCTCTGGGTTTGGTCTCTCAGATTCAAAAAACAGTTTGCTAACTTAAGATTTCTTTTTTTCCCTCGAATTTGTGACTGATGGCTAATATGTGTCTGTGGTCCCCACTTGCTGGCGGAGTTTGGGCTGGTGCTGGAGCCATTTCTAAGATTCATGCTTGTCATTTTTTGATTTGCCAACACCTCAAAAAATCTTTAAACTTACATTTATTGCTACTCCTTTTTCTAATGGCAATGATCTGACATTTTCAAGTTTCCCTTATAAGAACTGCATCAGTCGAGTGTCCTATATAGCATTTGTTACTGCAGAGGAGGGATCTTGCTTTTTGTTTAGTTTCTTGTTCTGTTTTGGTTATGGGCTTCAATATAACCTTCATGTATGAAAACTTGCAAGTAGAACAAAGAAACAGAGAAAGAGCTGTATCCTGGGCCTATTTTTTTTCTCATTCCAGCAGTAGCTATGAGTCCCTGTGGAATTTATAATCTCTGCAGGAGTTTATCAACTTTGTGCACAAATCCTGTTCCCGGCTTCCTTGTTAAAAGAACTTTTCATGTTCATTTTTTTTTTTTAGAAGTTGAACAGTCTTAACCGTTTTACATGCTAGGCAGGATCTTTTATTTTCTCCAAAACATTTTTTAATTAGCCACCTGGCATCCCTCAGTAAACCCTTTTAGAAGGTAGAAGGACAACTGTCGGGCAAAAAAAAGAGACCTAAACAGAGGAACTAGAAGAAAATCCTTCCTCTAACCTCCCCCACCAATATGCAGAATCCCCATTATGGAATAATCTGTGGATCATGGGAGAGAACTGGGAGATCTCTACAAACATGCTTCCCACCATATGTGAGCCAGGGGAAAGAAATCTACGGAGTAGCTGTTTTACGTTTCTTCTTTGTTTCACAGATACTTTTAAAGGCTTCACGAGGCCACGTCATTAAGCTTCACTTTATCACAGCTCCAGGAGCAAAAATGTAAGTGCTAAAAGTATCACTCTGCCCCCGATGCCTGCCTTCTTGCAGTCACGTTCAGTCATATCACATGAGGGAGCATGTATTTGTTCCAGTTTTTGCTTGCAAGCCTGATCTTTTCCTTCATCATCTTTTGGTGATCTAAATGCATATACCAGGATGCAGCTCTGAAGCTATTTCCCTCCCTCCTTCCTGCATGGTAGGTGTTAAGTCTGCTCTCACGATGGGATTCAGGGTACAGGGACCCTGTTCTCTGTTACTTGTGGTAGCCAGGAAAAGAAGAGGTGCAAAATGGTCAGGCTCTGTCAGTGGAAAGTGGGTCTGGGATATCATTCACATGCTCCTGTTTCACTATAATAGTGGGGAAGTTTCATCCCAATTTGGATTTTTTTCTAAAATGCTCCTGAGGGAACTTGAACTGACAGAAAGATTTCTAGCTGCTTGTGCTTGTGTTCATTGGCACCATCAATGCAAATGGTGGCAAGAATGATCTCTGGAAACTGGGCACGGCAACTACATGGGGATCTCTTTCGTGACTTTGCTGCACGCGGAGCATGAAATGCAGGTGTAGGAGAACATCATGAGTAAATATCACCTGCTCACCACTGGAAAGACCCAAATCCTTGGATCTCCAAGCTGGTCATGGTGTGGATAGAGGAGACAACTTTCTCCATGGTAAGTCAAGAGAGAAGTATGGGCTCTCAGACAGCCTAAGGGATTGGTGCTCAGGGTTGGATGAATAGCAGAAAGGAAGCAACAACTTTTGAGATATGCTAGGCTTACATCTGAAGTTCTCATCTCAAGCTCCGGTTTCCTCTTCTTTTTATGCTTTATGAGTTAAATCCCAGTATTATAAATGGGTGAGTGACACAAGAAATAGCTTTATATTAGGGCTCTGTCATGCATCCCAGGCTTGGATTCTGTATCACATATGGAGGAAAATTGTTACAGATATATCAGTTTTTCACCACAAGGTGCATGTTATTTGGTATGCAGCTGCTCTGAACTCAAACCCGTAGATGCAACACTGCCTTGTGTTTAGGACCTACTGAAGCCAACGACACAGAAACATAGAGTCTGTTGAAGGTGTTGCCTGACCGGCATGCAGAGTGCGTGTCCATCCTGCTGTGGGCTGGGCTCTCACGCAGGTCTGCGAGCTCTTCCAGGTGCGCCCGCAGCCTCCCACGGCAGGACTCGCCAGCTGGCGCACTGCACCTGACTCATGGGCGTCTTGCTGACTGTGGGGCAGTCTGTCACTCCGCATTTCAGCAATCCTGTCTGTTCAGCACTCCGGGNGAAGTGAGGGGAAAACAGAAATATCAAGCAAGGGATAGAGACAGTGAGAAGTGCTGATGAGATGCTGCTGCATGAGACAACCTGCTGATGGTGTGTCTCTGCTGTGCCTATTTCCAGTTTGAATGGAGTGATAAGAGAATCAAGTAACTCTTGCTTATTGAGGTCCCTCCCTGGAAACTCGAACAGGTATTTGAGATACGATTTTCCTCTGGCCACTTTTGCAACTGAGTCATTTCATGTGATATTATCCATAACAAGAGCCAAGAGTCATGTCAAGCTGGCCAGGTCCATATAGTCATGTGGAAGTCCCTTAGGTATCTGCAGGCACTGGGTGAAACACAGGCCAGTGCAGTAGCTGAATGAGTGACTGGGGACTCCAGACCTGGGCACAAGCTTAGACTGAGCCTACGGATGTACTGGCATAATGCATGCCATGTAGGAGCTACTGTGACAGTGAAGGTGTAACTTGTGTCATACAAGCTAGATGTGGTGCTCTTCTCATTGCTGTGTGCCACTGCTCTGTCAAGAGACACGAGCAGGAAAAAACTCTGTTGAGGAGGAGCTCAGCAGTTGAGTTCTTATTTTGATTCAAGCCTTTATATCATACATAAAGATGCAGAAAAAGCCCAGTCAGAGACACAGGTGGTAATAAGTGAGCTTGTAAGATGGGCATGAAGCAGTGCTTACTGAAGGTTTGGAAGTGATGCTGTGGGGTTTGCTGCTCACCCAGCTACTTGCTGTGAGTGCCGAAGGCACATTCCCAGCAGTGGTTCACAGGACACATTTTACATTGCTGGATGCAAAGATGAAGAAAAATGATTTCTTCTTTAAAGGAAACATTCTCCAACACCAGAAGCTTTTGGTTTTATCACTACATACCACTTAAGTGTGTTATGATTAAATACAGGGAAAAAAAATGGGAAAAAAACATCGTCATAGGAGAGAAGGAAATTGGCTTTCAATTTGGCCTTCGATTCCTTTATATAAAAATATTTATTGCATTAAATGATACAGTAGAAAAGTTTAACATTTTTATTTTTTTTTTTTACAATCTATACAGCCTGTGAACATAAGCACATTTACATTTATTAAATATACGTCTTGGCTTGTTACCAGACGTTTGCAACAGTCTACATCCTGTTGACACAATTTTTCAGACAGTGGGGTTCCTTGTGGTAATGGGCAAAAATGCAAAACGGAATGAGATACAAAGCAGAGGCCAAAAGTCTCAGAGAGAGCAGGCAGAAGCCATCATTTTTTCTAACAACCTCCGGGGCTGTCCGTGGTGTGGCGTTGCTGCCATAAAGGATATAGTGAGCTATGCTCTCTGCCAGGAGTTTTCTGATATGCAGCAGAGGAAGAGCTACTCAATTTGGCTCATTTGTAGAGCACAAATGGAAAGGTCAGTTCTGTAGGGTAAGGGAGGCGTTTGTTGTTGGAGTAAACATCTTCTTTCTCTGGTGGATGCTTTTCTTAAACAAAAAATAAAGGGCTCAGCCTTCCGCTTGAGGAACAAAGTAATTCTGAAATGATACAAATACTGGCACAGATTTAACCTTTGATTTTGAGGATAACCTTACTTTTGCATGACTTTGGCCCAGGAGTTTTGTACCCGGGATAATGACGGAAATTCTTGTACCAGTAGCTGCAGAGTCTCTAATGAGGCTGATAAAACTTTATCTCTGGAAAATTCCAAGTATTCATAACCCCTCCCTCTCTGATAAAAATATGACTCTTTCCATGATCAGAACAGTGGTTTTACAGGAAGAAAATATTTTAAAGCTTAGTTTTTCTTCAAAAGTAGTTTTAAAGGAGATGCTTACCTAATATTTATGTGCCATAATCTCATTTTGTTTAGAGGTTTTGCCAGTGACTATTTTCTGTCTTTATTTATTTATTTTTAATCTTCCATTTAAAATTCATCCTCCTATCAAGCCAAATAAATCCTAATATTAGGAGACATTTTTTTTTTCCTTCCCAGAAGTTTCTAAGTACTCCCAAGCTATCTAGCCAGCCTTCTCATTTACTTGTCAAGTAAGGCTGCTGTTTTGGGATACCTGTTCCTGGAGGGAACTTGCTCGCCTTTTGGACTCTTCCTATGCTGTGTATAGGAATCCTAAATATTTATCTAGGACTTGCCTACATTTCTAGAGTGAAAAGTTCACACTTGCAGCTGATTCCTGTCTAGTGGATTAGGACTTCAATGGTGGTGATGCTGGGTTTCCTGGAGCCCTACTTAAGCCAGTCTTTATTAAATGAGTTTAACTTTCATGAAAGAAAAAGGCTTCATGGATGAATCAGAGTCTTAAAGCTCCTAAAAAAAGAAAAAAGGCAATTAAGGGAGAATGCCTCATGCTCTTTCCCTAGGGATCAGTTAAACTTGCATTTTGCCCATTTATAAGTAATGTTCCCCCACTGGCAGAGTTTATTACGGGATTAAAGGTGAGAGGGGGATTACAGACCCAGCACTGTTGCGCTCACCCAGCAGGAGCAACGAGGAGCCTGTGAAGGGTGACTCTGGAGCTGTAAAGCCGTAATTAGCTCCACGTTGCTCCATGCCGGCTGTGAGCACCCATGAGGCTGGCCCCAAACACTCCGCGTGCAGCTTCAGCAGCTCTCCAGGCTGCCCTTCGCCAGCCTGTGCAGACGTCAAACCTGAGAGACGCCCATGGCCAAACCTGCCAGAGGGGGAAAATCCAGCTGCTTTCCTGCAGGAGACTCTAGAAAAACAAGGTCCTTCTGTGCATTAGGTTTATGTTAAAGGATTGGAGCTAACAGTGTTTGTCCTCTGGTTCCTTGTGCCCACTCATCGCACAGACTGGAGTATCTTACAGTAGAAATACACATTTCTGCTTCATTTTGTTTTCCTGCCCATCCTTTAACATACACTTCAGGTTCTGCAATTAAGGAAAATAAACTTTCAGTGAAATCTTTTTTATTTTTTTCCTGTAAAACAGATAAACATCCTAGAATGAATCCTGCTTCCTCTATGGAGATTGGAAACTCTTTTTCTTACTTAATGGATTCCCTGTTGACATCGTTATGTGGATGTTAAAGTCAGGCACTTTCAGCGAGATTAGTGCGAGGGGAGGAAGGGAGAAAACATAAATCCAGGCAGAATAAAAGAAATTTCCACTCCAACAACAAGAGAGAAAGGAGAGTGGCCATTTTTTTTTTTGTAAGAGAACAGGAGCAGCTGCCTGCTGGCATTTAGCAGTTGTAAACGAAGGTCGACGTGCCATAAACTATAAGCCTAGAAACAGGAGGTCAGTGGCACCATTCATTACCAGAAATGTCTCAAATGATTTTTTTTTTAAAAATCCTTGTTTGTGGCTGATGATACAAAATCTTTCTATCATCCTCAGTGCTTGCCAGGCAATTGCTTACGCATGCCCAGGTGACTACAGCAGCACATAAGAAGAGCCCGAAGTGAGGCACGACGGAGGTAGCACAGTTTAATGCAGCTCTGTCTTCACTGAGAAGGAAATGGAGATGGAAAATAAATGAATGGAGGTCAGTGCTGCATTAAGCGTCCGTCAGATTCCGTCAGCAATGTCCAAGAGAACATGCCTCGCTGTTCATCGGAGAATGAAATTTAATGTAAACACACTGGTTTTCATTTTTATAGTAAAGATCACCAGCAAGATGATTTCCAGAAAATGTGCACCTCCAGCCTCAGTCACTTTTAAAAAGCGAGAATCTTAAATTGTAACATTCCTACAGTTCTCCCTTTTTCAAATGGGAACTGGGTCTTTTTGTGCAGGTGGATTTAGTCTAGTTCTTGCACATAAAGAGCTCCATAAGGTTCAAGTTTATGCTTGCAAACTCAGTTAAAAACTTATACATATATGAGGAGTGTTTTTATTTAGTGAACCAAATCATTTATTTATTTATGTTAGGAATAATAAATAAAACAATAATAAATTTATTTACTAACATCATAAAACATAAAAAGCACTAGTTTCCAAAGTAAGTAAACAGGATTAAACTCTGTTGTAATTCAAAGAGAAGGACTCTTGCCAGCTGCTATTGTATTGGACAGAATAGTTGCAACATAGACCTAGAAATTATTTTGGGGGTGTTTTCTAAAGGGTTTGTTTGTTCATGTAGCAATCATTCTTTTCCATATATTTTCATTTTGGTGGTGGTAGGGTGTGATATAAAAATAAATGCTGCTAGAAAAGTCTTTGGACTAGTAAGTTTCCTTGTATTATAGAAGCAATTTGATGTAATAAAATGTGGGTCAACAAAACTCCTTAGAGCTCAAAAATGTGCAGTGCAGGTGTCTGATTCAGGGGAAAAAGGGTGAGAAGTCCCAGAAAAAAGGTGCTGTAGAGAAAAGGACAGACACAAAGGTTTATTCTGGAGAGAAGTGTCCTCTGGGTCGAACACTTTCCCTGTTTGTATACGAACAACAGACACTAGAAAATGACCTAAAATAAACCTGATCTTGGGATAAGGTCATTACCACCTAGACTGGGAAATGGATGCCCTCCTTTGAAAAGCTGGGAAAGACTGGATGCATTACCAGCGTTCAACCTCTTCTTGGTAGCACAAGTAAAAAAAAACCCACAAACTTATTCTAGGCAAATTCTTGATAAAAAGTGGAGGGAGAAAGTAAATTTATTCTCCTGTTTTCTCTGGAGGTTTTATGTAGTGTATGGCTGCTTTGTTATGCTGAACTGCTTCTTACCATACAGGATACACTGAGATATACAGAATACATACAGGAACACTGAGAACATGAATTAGGATGGAGAAGTGAAAGACAGACATACATCAAAAATAATTTACACTATCTCACAACTGGCAAAAAATGTACACAAAATGGATTATTTGCCCATCCTACTGGAAAAGATGAGCAAAGAAGAAAGAGTAAACACTGGACACTTCTTAATTTGAGAAGCCTGAGGAGAAATAATGTAATGTAATGTTATTTCATCATTGAAGATATATATAGGATTGTACCAGCATGGCTGGACTTCCAGTTTGAGAGACTTCATATCTGCCTAAATGTCTTGAAAATTAAAGATTTTGAAAGTCGACCCTGTATTACTAACAAGAAGCATCTAACAATAATGCTTTGAGAAGCTCATGATGCTTTTGTCTAAAGTTTTGCATTTACCTTTTGGAAGCAAACACTGCTGTAAAGCCAGTCTGGATTTGGGGCCAGTTACCTTGAAAACGCTGGAACGCAGCATGTTCAGAGGGACTGAGCATGAACGTGAACTGGCCATGGTGACACGGTCCCCCCATGCCTTCATTTGGCACAGTTGACAGACAGCGTAGGCAAAGCCTCCGGTGCTCACCTGGAGGAATATCTACATACAAGCTGCCCTGTGGTCCATGTTCCTGAAGCCACCAGACCTGACCAGGTTACCTGGACTCTCCTCTGCTCCATCTGCACTTATGGGGTTTCCTGCTGCTTTGATGTAGCAAATGAAAGGCTCGTCCTCTCCAGATGTTTAGGGAAGATATTTTCCTCCTCTTTTTAGCTGCCAGGTGTAGAAAGCCAGGTGTGCCCTAGCAGACATTCTAGCTCTGCTGCAAATCTGCTTTCTTATGGCAAGCCTTTACTTCTTTCTCTTGTCCCAGACTATTTCTCATGCCTAGAGACAAGTCATGAGCATTTTCCCTACTTGCCTGGTCTAGCAAGGCTTTGAGTCTGGCTGCTTTGATGATTTCTGCCTTGACCTTGAGCTCAGGATTGCATAGCTTGAAGCTGGGCTGATCCCTGCACTCTCTGGGTGTGAGAAGGAAAAGGCGGGCCAGATCTTTGGGATACATCCACCACGAGATCAGGGCAGAGGCCAGGCTGTGACCTTGTGCTCCTGAACGCTTCTGAGTTGAGTGCTGACTAGCTGTGATTGCAAGAATGGCACATTTGTGTTCAAAACATGGCTCCGGCCAATGTCTAAGATGGGGATGGGCCATGTACAGGAAGTAAAAGGGATCACACAAAGGTTCCTCTGCTGTGTCTCTGCCTACTACTGGCTGCAAGGTGATATCAGAGTTGCTCTGCTTGTTTCAGAGCATAAGGTTGTTTAAATCTGTTTGAAGGGAGAAAAACTGAGAGGAAGAAGGTAGGAGAAGTATTCCAGGTCTATAGCCAAGTTTCAAACCAAAAGGGCAGAGATGATTGAAAATAATTCTTTGGAGAATCCAGGGTTGACATGCTTTGGTTCAGGAGGAGACACTTCAGAAAATCTTCCTTTGATAATGAGGCTGCAAAGCTGCAGACTGTTGGATAATCCAGGGTTGTTAACAGATTCAAGCATAACAAACAGCTCTCCTGGAAAAAAAATATGGTCACAATCACTCCCCCAAAAGGATGTTCTTTCAACCGCAGATCAGAAATATTGCAAGTTACAACTCATTAAAAAGCTCTGGGCTCCTGTCCAAGGCAAGTGCCAGCTTCCTTCAAGCACTGAACAAATACAACTGCGACCGCTACTGCTGCCTTCCTGGGTAAAACTCCCGTGTGGCTCGATGGCTGTGGCAGGCAGCAAGCCACCGAGCCCTCATCCCGTTTCCCACTTCTGCCGATCAATTGGAGACCAGCTGCATGGCCCAGGCTGAGGCACCCGAGCACAAGGTCGCCTAACCCTGCTCAGCTCCCCGAGCATCACACAGCTTTGCGGGCACATTCTCTATTCTGGGCTGGTACAAGAAACTCTTATGTTGGTATATGATTCTGCAGGGCCATGTTGTTTTTCCAGGGCTTCCTGATCACCACTGGCTGCAAAGCTGCTGGGTTCCTTCAGCCCTGACTTCCAGTCTGCCCTGCTGGCTGCTGGAAATCACTGTGCACTTTAGATATCTGAGATTTCTATGACCTTGCAGAGGACAGTGAGACCACTCCTAGGGGATCCAGAAAGGGCAGTTTGCCAAGGGCAGGGTGCCTAAGCTAATAACTTGGAAACTCTGATGGAAGAGCTGCATCTGAACTCCTGCTCTTTTGGGAGCGTTATTGCCTTACACCAGGTTGCAGTTCCACAGTGATCTGCAAAAACGCTTCATGGTTCTCCAACTGCTGCTTGATTTGGATGCTGAACCCAACCTTTTCTTACAAAGGCAGGAGCTGCTGAGGAGGTTGCTCTCCATCTTGGCAATGCTGAGCAGATATTTAGGAAGCTTGAAGTAATTTTGGGAATCAGATCCAGGGGAAATATTTAAGTGGAAATGTTGCTTTTGCAGGTGTCAGATGCCTGCAGAGTTAGGAGGGAGATGAGCATGGAGCTGGAGCCAGGTACCTGCAGAAACAGTGGCTGGTGTGAGAGGAAGGAGAGAAGCTTTATGCTAAATGAGTAAATCAAGGGTTCCTGAACCACAGCACCAAGCACAAGGTATTAAGTTTCACCTGTATCTGTCAAATAATTGTTCCAGTGGCAGCATTTTAAATGTCAAGCACTTGCCGATGTTTATCACCTACTGGCCAGTTCAGCTGGGGATTTGGCCCTGACGTATAACTTGTTCCTTGGTGATACAGAAAGGAAATATAATGGCAAGTACATGGGCATAAGGAAGGAAATAATTTTAAATGGTGGTATATGTGCATTCCCTTAAAAAACAGATATGACAGAACCTTTTCTTAGTTACACTGGAATTACTACTGGAACTCGATGTATGGAATCACTCTGCAGAAACCGATAGTACATTGGTAATATGGCTATTTAAAAAAGATAGGAAAAATATATTTTAAAGGGCTGTAAAATACATTCCACAAATGATCTTTTTTATTTCTTTCCTGGAGAATACTTTTATAATGTAATAAACGAACTCTTACAAATGTTCCCTCCTGGGATACTGCTCGCCTCTGCACATCTGGTGAGAGACTGGGGAAGAATTTAGTGCAGGTGCCAGTTTAAAAAGTCACCTGCAGTCTCGGGATTACTTCTGACTTCCTGCTTTCTTTTTAAAGCGAAGCAGTAATGCAACTCGACGGCAGGGTATTACCTTGCTGCCCAGAAAGGCAGTTCTGAGAGACTCCGTGCCCAAGTACCATTTCCAAATAGCCCTGATATTGCTTTTTTTAGAATACAGCCCTGCGAGTTGCTGCTCAGGCAGGAGGCTTATTGAGAGGCATTTCGCCTGGATAACAGCAACATCAAAAGGCATCCAAGCATGGGTTAAGCCTGTTTTTATGGATCTGCCTTTCTTTTCTCTTTAAGTTGTTTTGCCATTCTGGAACAAATCACCTGTTTCTTGCTAATGTCTCTGAAGGGCCAACAATTATGGGTGCAGGGATTGAGAGGACTCTACTCTTGGACCAACACTAGCTTTAATGATGCTAGATGGGGGAAAGCAGCAGAGAGAGGTACAAGAAATAAAATGACGCCGTTTTTTCTGATCAAGAGGCATTCATGGGGTCAGAAATTCCACTTGGACTTTCTGGCTCTGATATCTGTTAGGAATTAACCAAACAAATTTGCCTTGAAGAACAATATTTGGAAACACGGTCCTGTTAAATAAGCTATATAATTCTGTCATTTTTTATCATCTCTTCAAATGGCCATTTAAAACACACCATTCAGTGAACTAATATATCCCAGCAGATTATTTTTCTTAAGGTTGTAGACTATCTTAATGTATCACCTTAATGTATTAGTATTGTGGTATATTAATATTTTGACTACAGTGCTCCCTTTGGCTAATTCTGGAGCACAATTTAATTTTCTCATGGTAAGAGAGAAATTACTTTCCTGGTTGCTTACAAGTTCAGTACAGCAAACTTCCCCTCTCCTTGAACTATGGTTCTTCAGCAGATATTTCTGTAAGTGAAAATATAAGTTTTGATGACTGTATTCAACAAGATATTGCTAACTCCATCAAAAAATTGTATCTATTATAGTACCATTTAGGGAAATCAAGCTCATTATCAAAAAAAAAAAAATCATTTCTCATGAAGTGTATATTGCAAAAGGCTCTTCTGTGAGTCTGACTGCATCAGCCCAGGATGTGCATCGGTCATCTCCTTCTCAACCTCCATGTTCTATCACCACTTTTAAGTTCATACATAGAGTGGATCTTTATTGAAAACTTTGCATTTTGGCCTATTGCATTTGATCCCGTGATCTGAAGTAGGATTGATTATGAAGAAACTTTCTTTTTTTTTCCTTGTCAAATGTAGATTTTGATGGACTATTCCTGTCAATCTGCATTTTTGACAGAATGCACGACATCATACCTTCTTGTGAATGGTCGACTAACTGTCTGTTTGTAGAGTATTGCCAGTACCAGGCTCCTAAAAGCCAAAAATCATTTTCCCCTCTTTTCTGACACTTAATGAAATTGTATTAAAAAGCATGGAATTTTTAAACTAAAATTTAAAATTACTTTATCTTTTAGAAGCCTTCAGGAAACACCATTTTTTTGGTATTTGCTGTAAGACAAAAAGAAAATGGAAGGTGAAAATGCCATGTACTTCCAAGACCCCAGGCACCGGGGAATCAAAAAGAGCATGATGCAACACAACAACAGGGCCTGTCAGTTGTCTCCTCCAGAGGAAAGCTGGTCAAAAATGCTATTAGAGCAGCTGTCACCTATTCTGCCCCTTGGCCACAGGCTGCTTGCTGTTCTGGTGTCAGGGGCAGAAGGGCACATGTATCTGTGCCTCAGCTGCCCCCGGTCAGACTAGCATTTTAGCTGAACAGCCAAAGAAGTGGCTAAATGGCCAGATTATAAAATAAAGTGTCTGAAATGAGGATGTACACCCTGTTCTCCACCTATTATGGAGCGGTAAGGGTTGCCAGAGGGAAAGGAGAACATCTGGGAGCAGTATCAGCTTAATTTGCCCCACGGGGATCAATGCAGAGATACCCGCTGAGCCCACAGCGCTGCCACCAGCACTGGGACATGAGGAAGTTATTGTTTTAGCTCAGGGGAGAGAGGTCTCCTTTCTGGCACTGGGAGCTAAATCTCTCATCCAAGCTAATAGTCCAGCCAGAGGGACGTGAGCCTTGGCTGCTGAGAACAAGAAGCTCTTTTGCCTTTGAAAATCCAATATAATCCCCTTGGGTGTAAGAATTTGATGGCAGTGTTATAGATATGGGTGAGTTATTGATTTATCCTTCTGCTTCTGATCTGTCCTTCATTTTATTGATCTGACTTTATATCCTGGGTTTTATATGACTGGTAGAAAAATACAATTCGTAGGAAATGTTCCTCGTATTCATTTCATTAAGGCAGATGAGTGATCTATGACAAGAGCTGTACAAAGATACCGCTCACTCCCAGGTAGGATTATACATGCTTGTTGATTTTCACTCTAGTGTCCAGTCACCTGCATCACATCATGCTGAATTTGTCTTTGCCACCAGCCAGAGAATTGGAACAATTTAAACAGAAGAGCAGACAATGAATAGAAAATAACAAACATTATAATTGTTTGTGTGTGAATAAGAGCATCTGTGTGAAGAATGGCCGTTCTCCAAATATTTGTTTGGATAATCATTGGTTTTTATGAATGGGAGTCAAGCTGAACAACAGCTCCTTCCTATATGAACTAATATTCATGTTTTGCCAGTTCTGTTTCTTGCATGGGTCTGCTCTCAGATTTAACCCGAAACTGAGGATATATTCACTAGTTGTTATTTCCCATCTCCTGTTTGCCAAAGGATTCCATTCCTGCATGATGGCTTACTACAGTACCTCATCAAATGATAATGATATATTGCTTAAGCACAGTGCATTCTTTATTTTTATAACAAAATAAATAATATTAATACATAGTTTGTACTTATATCTTTCATTTCTTCTGTCAGTCACTAAGACTGACAGACTGTCTTGGTTCCTTCTTTTCATTCATTGCTGTGTTTTTGTTCAAATTACTGATTTGTCATAGAACTAATGACTTTTTTATATTTTTCAACTTGTAAATATATATGTTTTGGCTCATTACTGTAGTATTTGTCAGCAGAACACCACTATCAGTCATTTTAAGTCTAAGATCAGACTGGCATGGTGAAGGAAGGTCTGGATGATTTAAAGACAGAAGAAAAAATCCGGAAAACTTTTCTGCCTTAGAAAAGAATTAATTTAGAAAATCAGAATAAGATTTTCCTGGAATCAAGGTTTCTCTCGAAGGAGGGTACTCAGACTTGTGAGCAATATTAGAATAGTATTATGGAGGGATTTCTGTGTAGAGAACTGGGAACTGTGTGGCTGGTGACCAGCAAAGGCCAAGACCCAGTTAAGAGGAAAAGGTTGCGTGAGTATTTTTATTCTAACTTCTTCTTTCCAATTCCTGTGTGTTTTCTTGTGGGCAAGTCAAGACTTTGAACAATCTGTCCTCTGGCCCTATGTTTTTACGCTAGCCAAAACTGCCAGGGAAAGTCTACAGCTCTGACCAGGAGGTTATTACGGCTCCCGGCTGAAGGCAAAGGTGAGCCCTGGGCTTCTGCCTTGAGGATTGGGAGCTTTAAATTTGGACACAGAGTGGAACAGAGAGGTCAGAGATATGACTTGCCAGTAATTATATGCCTGGTCAGGGTCTATTTGCAATCCTCCTGCTCTGGCTGTTGACACAGAGTCCCAGCTGTGACGTGCAGGGGCACCTTTACAAGACGTGCACGTACAAAAGCAGACTGAAAGATGAGGGCATCTATTCCCCTTTTCTGAAGGAAGCCTCATCGCTCTGGTATCCAGCCTGGATTTCACAGGCATGGAAACTACTGCACTCATGAATTTCAAAACACCTTGTGGTATATACACCAAGATAATCCTTCAGATCTAGCTCTCCTTATGCTCCTGAGAAACACAATAAATAAAACAACTGAAAAAACATATTGCATTTTGTCCTATAAGTCATTTCAACATTTTTAGACTCTTCCATTTAAAAGAGCAATATTTAGGGGAAAAAATGCTCGTATTAATCCCTATTACTGTGTAGTAATTAATCCAGTTGCATTTCTGTGAGGAGCTTTTTCTTGATCTAAAAGAGTTAGGTGGACTTCTGGTCTCCTCTTTATTTTTGCTACAGTAACATGTCCTTGAAGATACAAAGATATCACTGAAAAACAAATCTCATCCAAATTTATTCCTGTGCCACTGAGCTGGTATCTCATACACTGTAAAGCATGATTTACTAGGTTTGGATCTATATCCTAATTCAAGGATAATTCAAGGATAAGGAATGCCAAATCATTCAATATAAACAAATATGTTCAATATAAACATTTATATTGTTCAAAATTAACATTTATATTTTTCAATATAAACAAATAAGTTATTTTAAATTGATTTTACTAAGATACTACCGCTGATACCACCAGACAGTAAAATGTTTGTCATTTTGTCTTTTTAAATTAAAAACTTGAGCTGAATGATTACATTCTTAAAAATTAAGAGCAAGTCACACATAGCTGCAAACTTGCAGTTCAAGTTGCTCAAGCTGCCAAGTTGGTCAAAGCTGCCAAATTTTGTCAGATCAACAAAGACCTTTCAAATATGAGCATTAAAAAACCCAACAAACTGAGGGAGTTATGCTGATGACTGATTAAAATTTGGAGGTATATCCTGGCATGCACTAGGGAATGGGTGCGAGCTGTTGAGCGCAGTCCTGATGTCTGTGGCTGTGCCCCTGATTCATGTAACTGCAGGGAAAGGGGCCACCTGGACCAATGAGCTGGAGAGAGCAAATGGTGCCGTAGGTCTCCGTGCTGTTATGCTCCGGTAAAACACTGTTCTTGAAAACTTCACTTCTCAAAATGAATTATATTATTGCATTGGTCAGGATGAAAACAAAGACTGCAGTGGAAAACTGCATGGTGTGGTATTACCTACATCACTCTACGTGGGACTTTATAAAATAAATTTGTTTCTTATGTTAAATAACCTTCAGTCCAGCTTAGACAAATCTGAAGAAACACTAAGAGCAATGATCAAGGGGAAGATAGTTATCAACAAAGCTCCTTATTCTTTTAAACTATTTCTGCCTCCAAAAATATTCTACCTTTTTCCTCTCCTGATATTGCATTTAGAAAGCTGATGGATAGATTTTTTTTTGCCTTCTTGTTCCTTCCTTTGTTTTGTTAATCTGTTTTAGCATTTTTGACACACAATTTACTTTTTCCTTCAATGATGTATCTTCTGAAAGAGGGTGTTTACCAGTGGCAAGCAATAAAAGCTCAACTGCTGCACATTTTATTTACTCACAGATGATTTAGGGTTACTTAAAAAAAATCACCTTAGAAATCTGAAGTGGTATTGCAAATAATGAACACTGGGCAATGTATTTATTACAATGTTTATACAACAGCAACCAATTATAGATCAGCAATTATATATAACTCCAGAAGTGCTATTTAAGCATTAATTGATCCTGACTGTGGACTTCTGAGGTAAAATGTCATAAAATATACTGTATTATGAAAGAAAGCTAGACATAAAAACTTATAATCCAGAGAGGAGACACATTTAAAGAATACATTAAACTGAAATATTTTTTGCCTCTTACACAGAGTTCAATAATACAAATGAATTAGGATTTTTTTTCAAAATATTTGCATAAATAAATGACTCTTGCAGTTCTGACCAAGAACTGCATCAAATAACATACAGAAAAATGTTCTTTTGCAAGAAGAGAGTTCATCTGATTTTTAGTGTGCTGCAAGCTTAAAATAAGGTAGAAGAATAATAATTACAAGATTAAGCTTTCCTTAGTGGACAGGATTTTTATGCTTTATTAAAATATTTTCATATCTTAAAAATGTTGTGGAAATCCTCATTACAGTAGTAACTGAGATCTTTTACTAGGTTACAGCAAAAATATTTCTTATTGCCTTCAGGTAAGGGTGGAATATAATAGACATAGCCATAATTAAGATCATCATATCCAAACATATGAAATGTTTGGTTGCAGAAGCCGATGTGAAATGATTACTCTTTTATGTTGATCCTTCAAGACTTAAAATTGTTTCTGTCTCACTGTTCTTCTTAAATTACTTTACTGAATCCAAAACATAGTCTCATTTAGAAAAATATTTTTATCTTATGTTCAAAATAACAAAAGAAAAAATAACTCCCTTCAATGCTCACAGCTTACATTTACTTTATATAAGGTGATATTCATGCTTATGTTATAAAATAGGAGAAAAAGTACAGGCTTTGTGGCAATGTGTAGATAAAAACAAGCCGCCCTTTTAAAAGCATTTGTCCTTTCCATAACTATTATTCTCTTCCAGCAGTGAATTTGTACAAAGGTTTTCTGCACTGGGAATAAATTAATGGATCTATTAAAAAGGACAAATATCATACTGCAAGCCATACTCACACTATCATGGCCAAACAGATGCTCGGGAAGTAGCACTTGGATATTGTTCCTGCAGAAACAAAAGGTTTATCACTAGAGTGGTGTAACAGTAGCAGGAGTGTGACCTACTTATTCACCATAATACTCCAGTTAGGATGGGGGACCCTGGAACTCAGTGTGTTTTACAAGCTAAGACATGAACTATGACCATGAGCACAACTTACTTTCCTTGTAGAAGCTATTTATCATTGACAGAGAAATACTAAGTGATATTATTTTCGTGTAGGTATAGATATTTAAGGTTTAGTTGTCTAATGTGCCCCATTTGGTGAACACCATTGGGCAAAGGACTTTAATGCAGGCGCAGTGTCCTGTGGAGCCGACCTGCATACGCCACGCTGGCACCATGTGCCAGGTCCAGACCGCAGCGGGAAGAGGTCCAGCAGGCGAGTCACGGAGGGACCCAACGGCACCTGTACAGGGTGCTTTCAGTCTGAGCGTGTAGAAACACCGTGGAGCCCAAACGCTAAATTTCAATGTTCTTTTTCACTTAGTGTGACTTCTTTAAGTAGGAACTTTCAAATTCAGCCTGAATAAAGACTAAAAAAATGTCGATACATGGATAAGCGAACTGAAGAGTCCTTATGGGGATCTAGGTCTTGATTTTGCTGGAGAAATTTTGGGCTTTTCAGGATGTTATAATTTTGTCTTGTTAGTCTTTTACTGCTGATGTAAGTCTATAGTGTTTCCTTAATGAAGTTCACAGGTTTATTCCTGTGACATACAGGCAGGATTATTTCTATTTCGTAGAGTGAATTTAGTTTATTCATCAGCCATTGTATATCCTAATGATATACAATGACTTAAACCCCCCAAACCAAGATAATAACAAACATGTGTGTTTGTGTATGTGTATTCCTCTTTTATAAATTAGTTTTAGTTAAACCATTTGTAGAGCTTTTCCTTATGTAACCAAAAAGAGAAAGGCTATTTCAGCGAGTATAGTAGAAAGCTGCAAGACTGCTTCTCTGCAGAGCTTTTTATTCTTCCCAACACAGTCACTTATGAGAGCACCTGGAAAAGGTGAGATTTACTGGTGAAAATTAGGTTCTGAGCAGCACAACCCAAGAGCTCGGCCCACGTCTGACAAAAGCTTGT
Organism: Crypturellus undulatus; assembly: GCA_013389825.1. NCBI lineage: Eukaryota > Metazoa > Chordata > Aves > Tinamiformes > Tinamidae > Crypturellus > Crypturellus undulatus. Next base: position 9,105 of record VWPW01002563.1, on the reverse strand, counting down.
CACCACTTGGACATGTTCAATACCAAAAAGTCCTCTGAATTGCACCACAGAGAATTTTTTTCCCAGTTTCTACTTGCTGTGACTTTTTTCCTTTGCACTGAGGAACACACAGGAAACTTTCAGTGATATTTGAGCAGTCAGATATTTTGCATGTTCTCCTCTGGGCTGGAATGTGAATGAAGTACTATTTTATTTCCTTCCCCTAAACTCTTCCTAGCCTTGTTTTTCTTAACTGTGACGCGCTCAGCATAGCCTGCACAGGACAGTTGTTATGGAAAATGGCATGTAAGGTTTTCTCGATGCTGCTTTTACCTTGCTTCCGTATGGCTACGATGCTCGGCTCCCAGAGGGCTTCGAGCCTGGCTGGTTCTCGGGGCTCTGCTGCGTTAACGAGTGGCTGTGGGTAGTCTGAGCTCCCTGTATCGGCTATCGCCGTACGTGTGACATTTGCCTTGTCAGCCCTTAGCATCAAATATGGGGTTTGTGGTTCTTATCTCAGAAATTGTTTGGTCAAATTTATTGCGGTGCGCTGCAGCGGGATTCCTGCTGCCCTTCTGCTCCGCTGCTCCTGATTGCTGCCTTAATCTGTCAGGAAAAGCGGAATGAAAGGTGCACGTGGAACTTGCTTTTGGAAGATCTTAGTTTGAAATGCAACTGTTCCTTCACAATAAAGTGTATTAAAATTCCAGGGTTTCATTGTTTATCTTTTTTGATTTCTCTTTTTTCTTTTCCTTTCCTGCCTATATTTTTCCCTTGGGCACCTCATTTACACTGCTTTTCCTTTTGACCTCCTTTAGCGAGGGACACAGCAGTTGATCCTTTTACTTACAAATTCAGTTCACTGTATTTTGCTGCTACTTCTACTTTCTACATGCTCTGAAACTGCACTTTTTCTCTTGTAAAATGAAGTCAAAAGCACCTCTCAAGACAGCAAGCACATGTTTACCCTACCCACCACCCACCTGACTTTCACAGAAGGCAAAAATTAGCACAAGAAACTCCTAAAGGTTTCTTGGTAGCTTGAAAGTCACAGCTGAACTTCCCTTGGCTTTCTGGCACGGCTGGAAGTGAGTGTGCAGGGTGAGCTCTTCAAGCCTGCTCAAAACAGGGTCTGCCAAAGGTGTTTCTCGGGGAAGAGCAGGGAAGAGATTTAAAACACAACCAGGATTTCAAACATCGGAAATGCTGATGTCTCAAAGCCTGCCACATCTCAGCTGCTAAGCGCTAAAGGCAAGCTAATGCAAGATAATGTCAGCAGCCCCTGTGACCTCCACGAGGGGAGATCCATGAGCACTGCTGCATTCCTCTCATTTGGGGGTCTGAGGGCACTGCATGGTCTTTAACCTTGTCGTATTCAGCAGACATGAATCATACAGCTTTAAAACAACACCGAGAAGCACGAGCATGCACTGCACTTCGCAATACTGCCTCTGGCTTGCCTTGCTTGGGCCCAAATGGTGATGAAACCTAAACCAGGAGAAAACGGGGATGTCAGGAGCCACCGAGCAAGGCTCTTGCCAAAATGAAAATTTCCACCAAGCAAACAAGGAGGAATCCTAATAACTTGGACTTGCACCTAAATCTACAAGGGATGAAGTTATGCTGTGCTTCAGGCCATACTTATTTACGGATCTAGACATGGGTCTAGGGATCTAACCGCAGGCATAAAAGAAAACACAGACCATTAGCAAACTTGAACTCATTTTTTATTTAGATAGGAGCTTGCTTGTATAAAAGCTGTGCTTGGTTCTACATCTCTAAATAAAACTCCAATAAAACAGTATTTCCATTGGTACTAAACAGTGCAATACTGCAGGCTAAAAATATCCCAGAATAAATCTAAGGTAGGAAGGTTTGCGAAGTTACTGAATTTCCTTAGTTTTTCTCAAAATGAAGGTTTATATGCTGCTCTGCCCTATAAAAAAGCAAGACATTTTTAAAAATAATTAGATACAGATGTATATGAAAAACAGAATAACACATTAGTATAAGGTATGATGGATTATACTAAAACTCTTGGATATCTGTTTTTAAACATAAAAATACAGTGTTACATTTTAGATTTAAAATACATTATATATGATCATATTTGAGTATTTAGTGATTTTATCAGTGAATGTAGCAGGAAAAGAAATCTGTGTGGTAATGAAAAGTGCTGCTAATTAAAAGGTTAGTAGCAAATGAAGATTTGAATACCACCTAAAAGGACTTGACTGGCCCCTTGGACTGGAATTACAGAAGGGGGAGGAAATTTAATAAGGACAGATAGTAACTGCTCTTATAAACTGGAGATTTATCATTAGGAGAAGGAATGTGTGATGGTCAATCATTTTCAAAAATGAAATGCTTCAATGAAGAAGGCAAGTAAAAGGCTAAAACCTAACAGATTAAATATTTCTATTGCAAATAAACAAGTGTTACCTTCACTGTACAAGCCACAGGTAAAATCTCTCTGGAAAACTGACTGAAGCTCTGATTATCCTGTTCAAAAAAAAGTGGATTCCAGGAAAGAAAATTTGCTCAAGTGGTCAGGAGAAGGGAGAGACTTTCTGTCCTCTCAGAGGAGACTGAAAAGAGCCTGAGTTTGTCAGTTTGGCAAGACAAAAATTGGAAGGGGCCAGAACTGCTGTTTTTTTTGCAGGCTGGAGCAGGAGGTAAGAGCTGTAGACAGCGAAGAGCTAAGGTGTCTAAAATCTTGACGCCACAAAAGCAAATGATGCCTCAAAAACAAATGGAAACAAAATTAAAGTGAAGTCAGAAGTTTGAAGGAAGATTCCGTCCTTCTGCATTTAACTTAGGATACCTTAGAATCTGGGCAAACATCTGCAGTATGTTTAATATGGAATAAGATAGATTTATGAATAGGTTTATGTGATGTGATTGTTTGAGATAGCAGGGGTCTGGATTTGATGACTCAGAGGTGACTTACAGCCCTGCCGTGTACTGAATGTTCCTCCTCTAGTCTAGTGCTTGAGGGGTCAATTTATTTCATTATTTGCTGGAAAAATACAGTTGTAAAGCCATGCAGCAGACCGCCTAGGAGGAAGATGGCTAGGAAAAAAATCATACACCCCCATGCTCTGTTCTCTCAGGTGACAGAGCCAAATGATGTGGGAGAGTGAGGGAAAACTCGGGTTTGTGGGTGGGCAAGGTCTTCAAGCATTCCTCAAAGTCGTTTTCTCCCTCAGCATCAGTTTTCAATACCCAGAATTATTTTAAAGTTACCTTGCTTGCTTTAAAGCTACCTAGTGACTCAAACTCTCTCCTTTTTATTTTTAAACTGTATCCTCGATTCAACTAATATGTTCTACTGAACTGTCTTTATTAACTGTGTTGCTACTGCCAAATTGCAAAAATGTGGGGTTCCTCATCATCCCCCTCCAGCTAGTATCATTTTTTATCAGATATCTTAGCTGAGCCTGTCTGAAATGAACCTGGCTATGACTACGTCAAGGAGGAGGGAAAGCAAGTTCACACAGCAGAAACACATTTGCCTGCCACAAATTTTCCCCATTCTGACACGCTGATCCTTGCCCCTAAGTGTTCTGCTGCTTTTTTCACCACAAGGAGCTCCAATGTAAAGCAGCCCGAACGAGGTTTTAGTTAGTTACCCCGTTCCACAATGGGAATTCTGAGGAGGCAACACAGAGGCGAGCTGAGCAAACCATCCCTTGGAGTAGATCTTGCTCCACGCTCCTGCAACTAAGCTGCTGTCAGTCACAGCACGCTTGGAGCACAGTCTGTGTTATAGACATTTTCTTTGCTGGTAAAGCGTGATCAAGCTGGTCCCGCAGCGAGTGGAGGGGGCTGCTTGCAAACCATGCTGCAGCGTGGTGCCTCCAGCCCCCTCTGAATTCCTAAATGATGGAAGGGCAATATACCCACGCCGCTTGCTAATGCTTGCTCCTGCAATGCCATATAGCAATAAATTGAGTTCTGCGTCTTCTAGTTGATAACAGTTGTTTATCTCCAGCTGAGATGTTGGGTTTGATTTATATTAGACTCCTTTTTCTATTTCCACAGAGTTATCTACAAGACGAACCACTAAGGGAGGGGAAAAAAAAGCAAACCCTTTTTATTGTTTTTTGATTTGTTTGTTTTAAGGTCTGCCACACTGCCTCTTTATAGGGATGCTGAAGAACGAGTTTGTTTGGGATAGGACTATAATGCAAAGTTTTCTCAGTATTCCAGCAACAGTCATTGTAAAGTGTAACATCTAATTACAAGCACATAAGGTTGGATGAAGTCTTACAGTATTGCCTTGTTTCTAATGTGCTAGGATGAGGTCCCTTTCATACAGACTTTACTGATAGGCTCCAGCACTAGGAAATCAAATGGGTCTGGGACAGTTATTTCTCTGCTTCTGAAAGCAGCATCTGCAAACATACTTTTAAGCTCCCCTACCTTGCTCTTAAGGGCGCTTGTGCTGAAGTTGCCTATTGGGGTTCATCCATGGCCTGTGTCAGCCTTTCTTGTCTTACCACACTCACGATTGCTGTAGCACTTCCCAAGGGGACAGTCACCTTCCTCTGCAGTGCCAGCTTGCTGAATCCATCCTGGTTTAGTGAGCCCTAAAAGCCAGCTGTTTTACTGACACGCCGCTGTCTAGCTGATTGCTATCCCCATGGATTTGTTCTGCAGCAGTTTTCTGGAATAATGCCCTGCACCTTTGAGGTGAAGAGGGGCTAAGTTCAGACTGTTGATTTTGGACTACTACATCATCAGATCATTTTAAAATTTGGTCTGATCTTTCACAGCAGTTGCTACTGCTGTAGCTTGTCATCAACCATTTTAAGTCTCTACACTCTGTAATTAATGAAAATATTGAATAGAACTGGCAGAAGAGAGACTCATAAGACGTCTCCCTCCACATGTCCTCCCACACTGGCTTGCTGAGTGTATTTTTACAATCAGATGTGAATAGCTTTTATGATAATTTAATCTAGACCCGATTTCCTTAGTTAACTGTGGGAAGGGTGTGCAAGACAGTGCTGGAATCCTTCCTTTTGCCCTATGCAGTTATCCCATCTTGGAAATGAAATGCTTTTCCTATGCAAAGGCCGAAAGAGGTGGTCTGGACATGCAGGACTGGTTTGAAACATTCAGCTTCGATACAAATCGTGGAAAATGTTCACCCTGGAATTCCAGTTGTCAACACAACACACTGTGTTGATCTGACAGTGTTCAGCTTCTCCTTGCAGAAAATGAGAACTGGTTTGTCTTTTCCTTCATGTACCAATGTCATTGCTTGCGTTCTGATTGTCTTCAGGTAAATCTTTTTTAAATTACAAACTTTGCTTGCCTACATAGGTAATGTTTGTAGGTAGAGGCAAATATCTTCTTTGAGATTGGCTGATATAGCTATTTTTCAAAAATAAATAATTGCTATAACAATAAAAAAGGAATAAAAGAAATTGTTTTGCAGCTATTATGGTAAAGAGCGCATTAGAAATGCATACACAGAACATTTCAGAGACTTAAGCAATTGCTCGCAATGATCTATCTGTGCTTGAGTTTTTGTGATTTTTTTTGTTTGTTTTCTCGTATTATCTAAGGCTGTGGTTCTCAAACTGCTATATGCTTCGCTTTTGAAAAGGATAAAAATTTGAGTCTTTCCCCCAGCTACAGAGGCTGTGAATGTGGTATTTAGCGTGGCAGGGTGTCTTGTGGCCTTTGGGTGCCTGCTCTAGGTAGAAACCTGTTACATTTTGCCATTTGCCCTCTAGACATCTGTCTGCATTTGGGACATGCACAAAAGACCAGGGGGTCAGGAAACAACGAGGAGGTTGGTTTGTAGCTTGTTGGTAGGTGGTTTGCATGTCAGCTAGGACATCTAGGACGAAGTAGCTCTGATGACTTAGATGAATAGTTCAGATTAGGAAATGGAGGCCAGCTGAAGCCCAGAGGTATGTGGCTGCTGAGAGGACATGGAAATGTTAGCCCTTCACATAAGACAAGTCTGACTGCTGTAAAATTTACCAGAACATTTCCCATTTGCTCATTGCATGAGGGATCTGTTCAGTACACTGTTTTTTGAACATATGCATTCTGTTGGGATCTGCTTACTGAATAGTTGAAACTAAGAGAACTGCACTCCAGTATGTAAACCTCCTTGGTTAAAGTATCTATCAATCTGGCAAGACTGTACGGGTCTGATCCTGAGAGGCCATTGGAGTTAAGTATGTGTTGACCTTTCTCAGGACAAGGCTCTAATCACTTTGCACTGACAAGATTAAAAGCCTATTTTCCTGCTTCTGCCCATTTTCCTGCTTCTGCCCATTTGCAGAGCCCAGTGTGTAGTGAATGCTTATCCATGAAATTGATGGCATGTAATATGAGGTTTACAAAACTACTAACTGCATTTTGCAAAACTTATCCCCATGCTGTGATGTAGAGGTGCTATATTATGTCTTTTGATAATTAAACCAGAAAATGTAGGTTAAAGTAATGCTACACGGCAGCCCTAAACCAGAAAAAAACAAACTAGAAGTAAAACTTGCATTTTAACTCATCTATTTTCAGATCTAGCACTTAAAATGTACGAGATGCAATAAGGTAATTTAGTCACCTTTTATCAATAAGTACTATGCCAAGGTAAAAATTATATTTTAAATTGTATCGCTAATAAAATACATGTTTTTACTCTTTTCTTTCTCACGGGCAAGGCTTTTTCTCTCTTGCCAGAGAATTCAGCTTGTTTAGAGTTCTTTATGTGACTACAGAGAAGGTAATATAAAACATTTTTCAATTTGGAGCTGTGTGGAAGTGACAGTCTTCTGACACTGACAAGCTGCCTCGCCTCGCTAGGTGAGATCCCTTCATCAAAAGGCCTCGCTGTGGGCACGCTGGCTCCTTCTCGGAGGTGCGTCAGAATTTGCATGTGCAGGTGCTCACACCGATGCCCACAGAACTGTGTCTGTCTTGCAAGGTAGACACGGGCAGTTCAGATCATTTGGAGCAAAGCAGTCGGCACCCTCCAAAACCGGAACAGATCCTCTGTGCTGGAAGCAGTTTCATCTCCTACCCTAAAATGCTGCCTGCTTCTGCTTTCTCTGCATATACAGCTTTGCATCTCCATGGCTATGGCCTTGCAGCCTGGAAAGGAAACAGCCCCAGGATCATGCTGGGTGTGTTTGACACCTTGAGTGACAAGGAGAAGGCTGGAAACTGTCTTTTATGGCCTCTTATAATGAAAGGATGACAAATGAAACTGGAAAATTGAAGGTTTGAAATAATCAGGTTCTTCACACAGGGCCCAGTGAAACAGATTTTTTTGACAAGGGATATTGGAGGTGCTTAAATCTTACACAGATCTAAAAAGCAATGGAACAAATTTAAGAGAGAAAAACCCACTGAGGACTTTTAAATACAAATATATCACTTGAGGATTTCTAGCTCAGGTTGCTGCTAAATCACACATTAATGAGTCTAGGTGTTCTAGGGAAATACTGAGTTCTAGGCTCACCTTGTTCACCTAGGCTAGTGGGTAAGAGTGTTGCACAAAGGATGTTGAGACAGGCTCGCATACGCAAAGATTAGTGGTGTCTGCAGCTGATGGCATACATTGATTTTAATGATAAAAGTTATTTCTAAGGAAATATAAAAACAGGAGAGAGAGAAAAAAAGGAGCAGGGGAAACTTCTCAGTAGTCATCCATGAAGAGTAGTGATGAGGTCCTAGTGATCATCCGTCATAGGGAGCCCTCTCCAGTTCAGCAGGTGAAGAGGCTGAAGACAACCAGGATGATGAGGATGATTTTGGCAGTGTTTTTCCCTAGGTATGTCTGTTCGCCTTTATGCTCTTAGCACTGATGGGAATATGCTAAGCAGGTGCAAATATTGCTCAGTGCCTGGCTGTTAAACTGTGGTGCACACATATTTTTGCAGCCAGCAGGCTCTTTGCATTAAAAGGGCCACAGATGGAGGGTGCCCCGGGCATGGTGGAGAGGCGAAATGAGTGCCAAGAGAAAGCAAGGAAGTGTCTCTTGGAAATGACATGTTTTTCATGGCTTTCAGAGGACAAATACTATCTCAGGGAAAGTGAAAGATATTTCAAACTTATGGATTATGGAAGAAAAAATGCACAGGCAAAACAAAATAATACATTGCACAGGGTTTATTTAAGTTTTTATTGTTTTTAAGTTTTTACGTTTATTTTATCATTAAGCTATAGCATCATATTTCAAATATATATATATAAAGTCATCTTAAGGATTAGCTTACCTGTTCATCAGGAATCAAGACGAATGCCCCTGTTCTCTCCTATAGAAAGACAATTCACCTCAAAAAGGAATAAAATTTTTGAGTCTGTCTAATTTCCTACGGTTCCAGCAGGAGAAAAACTCATATCAAAAAGACTGACAGATCTTCTATTACATGAGTGCTGCCAGGTGCTCAAATCACAGCTCTTCGTTATACAGCCTTAGCTCGGGCCTGATGAAACTGACTCTCTTCTGGAACTTCAGCAGGGGCAGAGTCTCACCTCCCCAGGTCTCCCGGGCTTTCTTGCTCAGGTGTCCCATCTGCATCAGAAAACATTTACTCAGGCTAGCTGAAGTCAGTAAAATACCTCTTATAAGTCTCCCTGATTTTTACATATATATATATGTATATATAACAGGTAATACAATTTGACTTACTTTGGCTTTAAGTACAACTTACGAATAAATGAACATAAACCTTTGTCATTAACTGGGTCGATGAGAAGCAGGAATATTCAACTATGCTTATGATATATAAAAACTGAATCTACTTTTTTCAAAATTGTTTTGATGATTTGCTGTTACAGCTTTCTCTTGTTTAAATGCCACATGAAGAAAACCAAGTAACCTTGAGCAAAAATATCTGCTAAATTTCGTGAGAATTTTAGCCTTTGGGATTCTTTAATACTTCTTACATCTAAGTCAGGTAAAGAGTTGTATCACAGCTCAATATATATCTACTAACAGATCATATTCCAAGAATCCTGGCTGTCTGCTGAATTCAGTGTTATAATAAAAAGAGATGGAATTGTATAACTTTGAGAAACAAAATGCATATTTTGACAGGAATGGCAGTGAGACAGAGAAGTTTTTTGGGGTGGGGTGGTGAACAGGCAGTCTCTCAA
>VWPW01002561.1:0-26921 GCA_013389825.1 Crypturellus undulatus | reverse complement strand
TTCTCTCATAGACAGAATTTCTTGCGACTTTGGTGGCGCATTCCGGTAAGGACACTCATTTTTCCAATGTCCCTTCTTCTTACACATTGCACACTGATCCTTCTCTAAGGCTGATCACCTGGGGGTTCTTCCTAGGTCGCCCCTTTTTCCCTGTTCCTGCAAAAACTTTCTATCTAAGGGATGACGGGGAGGGGCAGCCTGGAGGGCTGCCACTGTGGCTATTGTGGCCTTCCTGATCTTTTTTGCTAGGACATCCTCGGGTGAATCTCAACTGTCAAACACCTTTTGAGCAATCTCTACCGATTCGGTCCTGTTTTTTCCTGCGAATCAGTCCTGTTTCTGTATCTTTCTCCTGATATCTGGGCTTGATTGTGATACAAAGGCCAAATTGATAGCTTTTTGGTTTGCAGGGTCCTCTGGATCAATAGGTATGTAAATTCTATATGCCTCCAATAAGCGTTCCAGGAATGCAGTTGGAGATTCAGAGGGACCTTGTTTAATTTCTGCTACCTTTGACAAGCCTGTAGGCCCTTTGAAGCCCTTGTAGCAGATATTGGCGGTACAATTCAGTGGACCCTCGTCCGTCCACCGCATGACAATCCTACTCCGGTCGTTGGAGGGACACATGTTCATCTTGAATGTTTCTACGACCGAGCTCGGTCAAATCCTCTATTCCAGGTATTGATTCTCTAGCTCCCCTTAAAATTCTCTCCCTTTCTTCTAATGTAAATAATGCATGGAGGAGCTGCTGACAATCATCCCACCCTGGCTGGTAACTCTACATAACGAATTTGAGAAGGAATATCATGCTCCCAGGGTCTTGCGAAAAGGGAGGGTTCTGCTGCTTCCAGTTATACAGGTCCGTGGTGGGGAAGGGTATATACATGCATGCACTCCCGCTTCTTCCAGGGACCTGAGTGGTAGCATTGGTACAGGACAGGGGTCAGTGGAGTCTGGGGAAATGGCCGCCCCTTTTCTCTGTTGGCCATAAACCTGCCCTGCTCTAGTATGAGATGGAGACAAGGGGTCCTGAACCGGGATCCCATGTTCCTCTGGCGCCACAGGGGAATTTGTAGCTCTCAGGGGCTATGAAGTGGTAAAATTGGATCCTCTGGCTGCTCTTGCAGGACAGGTAATTTAGGCACTGATGGAGTGGAGGGGCTCATTTTGTCCCATTTTTGTTGCTAAAATGTTGCAGTCATTTCCACATTTCACTATGCAGCTCTGTAACCAAATGGGGGATCCTTTAAAATGTCATTCCATGGAAAGAACACTTTTTGAACTATTTCAGGGTCAAAGGACCCCTCAGGAAAGTGGGCCATTCCACACTGCAAAATAATTTTAATTTATTAGATTTTATACTGAAACCATAATTTAAAAGGACCCATTTCCTAAATTTTGGAAAATTAGACAGAAAACAATCCAAAGGTCCTTCGGGAATGGAACTCGACTGTCCCATTCTGTCCGGATTCAAGGGACGAATAAAACAAACAAAGCACATCAGACAAAAACAAAGGGACACAAAAAGACACAAAGAACACGAACGACGAAAAACCTGTTCCCAACAACACAGATAAAAACCTAAACCTGTAACCACGAAAAACCTGTTCGCAACAAAAACCTAAACCTATACCAAAGGCAACGCAGTGGCGTCCCAGTGCGTGCCGGTGGCAGGGAGTTATTGTCTCGTCAGACCTCCCACAGTCCACCACCAAATGGGGGCGCCCCTTACCTTTATGGATCATATGATCCCTTACCTAGAGGTTACAAGATCCGGGGACTTGGAATGTCGTCAGGTAGCGCTCCCTCTGGAAGCGTTCCCCTGACTAAATGGGTTGGGCGGCCCTCCCCAGCCAGGGAGGGCCTGGTGATTACGGACTCCCAGACGAGTCCCCAAAATGTTAGTCCGTAATCCCAGTAATCACCCACACGCTCAACCTGGTGGTTTAAAAGCAAGCTTTATTAGCCGGCTGGCGACGGACCTCTTACAGTTGGTCCCGAGATCCGCGCCGTCTGAGGAGAGGTTTGTGTTTTTATAGATGACTGCAACTTTCCTCATTAAATGTTATTTACGACTACCATTATTTACGACTAATCCTCCCTTCACAATTCTGTTTGGCAAGTTCAGAATCTTATCTTGTGGTTGCAGCAAGAGCAGGATATGGTATCCTGTTAGTTCTTGTCCTTGACTATAGCAAGCTATATTTACAGAAGCAGATGGCAAGGTTAGCTGTAAATTACATATCCTATACCTTATACTTCTTTAGTGTGCAAGCTTTTTACAGAAGCAGAAAGCACGCTACCCTGTTAACCCTTTATAGGCCTTACAGTTGTAGAAGCCCAAACCAGCTGTATGATTGCTGTATGACTCTTAAATTTGCATAAATCAAGTCTCAATACTGAGCAACTTCTATATTAATGCTTTTTCAAGGCATTAACTCTCCCAGGAGAGCATGTTAACAAACAAACAAAAAAAAAGTTGCAAAGGAAAATTATGCAGTTTTCTTCTAGTTTTGCAGGCACATATTTGTGAACATAATTTTTGATACCTGAGAATTGAATCCAAATGCAAAAAACTTTTAAAATTCCCAGTGTTATAGTTTCTCCTCAATACAATGGTATAAATGTGAGTATGAATGCATCAGAAAAGAATGTCAGATGCCCACCTATTTCTCTTTGAAAATACATTGTTTCAATTTAAACATATGCCCATCTAAAGGGTCTGAACATTTTTCATATTTTGATTTTATTTAGTTTATTTTGGGAACACACAAATACTGTTTTTAAACTATTTATTTTCCTTTGAAGTCAGACATCAAGAGAAATAGATGCCTACAACTGGCACTGCAGTTTTCTCAGGGAAAACATTGTGAGGAAGACACATGAAGACACATGGCTGAGAAAGAGGAACTTCCTTCTGTCCTGCTGTAATTTTTTTTAAAGCCCAGTGGTTAACAAATGCTTGGGCTATAACTTATTAGACTTCAGAATAACATGTTCAAGAGTGCTCAATGTTGCCATGATTCTGCTCTCAGTAATAGCACATGAAACTCACTGGAAGTTTTACTTTTAACTGTTTTGCAACAAGAATTAACATCCACACAGTGGTTTGCTGAATTGCAAATCTTAATGTTTCCTGAGTACTTTTTACCAGTGATAGGGCAGCTACTCCAAATCTCCACTGATGTATTTAAGACCAGAATTAGGACAAAGAATACAAAAAATGGAAGAAGAAATCTTTAATATTTTGATATTTATCTATTTTCATTTTTTGAACTTAATTTAAGAAAAATATGCTTTTAATTACTAATAGTTTTAGGATCCCCATGAAATCGAAAACATATGGTTTTAACCTTAGCTTAAGTAGTGTGATTCTTACCATAGAAACATTCATTACTAGCAAGAGAACTACTTTCAGAGCAAAGGAAAATACTCCTTACTTTTCAAGGTAGGTTCATTTAAAAGCAAAATTGTAAGGCTAGAATATTCTCTTAGGTTCAAATTCAAAACATTATTAGAAGACTTAATGTGTCACACTGCTGAGAAAATAAACTACCTTTACAAGGAGTGCAGAAGCAAGAGAAAACAATTTAGATTTCATACTGTCTCCTGTTTACAAGCAAGTTGGTTGCTCCTGTTTCATTTGAATGTAAAGAGAAATGGGCATGATAACTAGAGACGGAATTTTACAGCAGCAAAGGCAGGTCTTCATATCTAATAAAGTTGTATCTATCAGGTAACAGATACCATGTTGATTTAAATGTCCCATTCAAACTCATCAAGAATTCTTGAATTCCAATATTACAAAAAAAAGGAAAAAAACTGCCAAATGTCTATTTGTTAAAAACTGTGAAGTATTTTGAATGACAAATTGCGGGATGCCAGACACGACTCCTGAAGGTTTCAATATGAGTCAAGCAAAAATCGCTTTATTCCGCGTTACAGCGATCTATATACCTGGTACATTTCTGCAAACTCTTTAGCCACACGTACGCGTACACTACAATTGGTTATATGCTACTGTCCACACATCTTCTACCGCACTTGGTTGGTTGTGGATAACGGGCATGCATTCACACAATTGGTGCACAAGTCCTTCTTTCACACTGACAAGCTTGATTACAGCACCGTCTTGCCCAACTTTCTTGTGCTTGCAGTTCAGGGACTTTCCAGGATCACATTCCTTCAGATAAGGGAGTATCCACTATCTTCTTTAGCTCAGCTCTTCATAGTCGCTTCCCATCGGAAAGTCTCCGTCCCTTAGATATGTTCCCACAACAAATAAACTTGAGACTTAACTTTCAAGACTGCATTCAGTGGATTTTAAAATTAAACAATCTTTTTTAATGAATGGATATACAGGTTATTTTTAATTAAACACATATATAAGCATATATATGTATATAAGCAAAACATAACTAACATTCTAAGAGCCAAGATTTAGTTTACGCAACAGATTTTAGACATACCGATATATAAAAGCATATCCCCAACTCATACTATATACTCACCTCTCAGCACATACCCTATCCATATGGACTGATGGGAGAAGATTCAGGAGATACAGAAAGGTCTCCAATCTGATGTGCTTAGAGCAGAGCAATCAATGCTTAATACAACGTGATCAATGTAATATATTTGAGTCTGAGTTAAAAGATGCTAATAATAAAGAATCAATCGATTTTTACAAGCACACGGATAATACAGATGAGATCTCAGATACTTCTTGGTGTATAACATTTTTAGTATAATTCCTGTGAACTTTGTGAAATTCACTCTTAATTTTTCTTATAACTGACAGGATAGCCAAGTGCCAAGTCCTGCACATTGATCACAACAACCCCGTGCAGCACTACAGGTTTGGGGCAGAATGGCTGGAGTGCTGTATGGCAGAAAAGCATCAGGGAACTCGTGACAGAGCTTCAACATAAAAAGGCAACATACAGGAGATGGAAGCACAGATGGGCTACAAACATTAGGCATTAGGCAACGTTAGAACATTAGGCATGTACCAATGGTGTCAGGAAAGTCAAATCTCAGATGGAGTTAAGACTTGGAAGGAACATCAAGAGCAAAAAGAAAAGCTACGACCATTATATTACTTGTAAAAGACTGAACAGGGAAAATGTGGGACTGCTTCTGAATGAGGAAGATGATTTTGTGACAGCAAACAGATAAGGCTGAAGTATTCAGCACATAAATTTTGAGTATGCACAGAACTTTCATTTCAGTAAAGTTGTGTAAAGTACAGTTGAGTTTTATCAAATATAATGAGGAAGTTTATTAAAACTAGTATTCACAAATGTATCCTTTAAAACATGCTATATAAAGATCTGTCAGCAAGCCCTCCTATTCTGTAATCATACAAATAAAGATTCACTGCCTTTCAAACCCTGTTTTGTAATAATTATTACCATTATTATCTAGTTGCATCTAGGAATAGCAGCACTATCTAGGATCACATTATGCTAAGTAGGATACCAATATAGAAAAGAAGAGTCATTGTCTAAAGACCTTGTAATCTAGTCACTCTCTGTATCTCCTCTATTGCCAATAATGAAGATGAGACTATTTCTCAGAGTATACATCATTACTGGAATGTCAGCATTACAGAAGAAAGGGGAGGGAGAAGGTATTATTAGCAGCCTTTTTATATCATTCTTAGGTAAAAGCTTACAACTATGTACCAAGAAGTAGACCCCTAGGGACACCTACAGGCCTCCAACTAGTCTTAGCACCATCTGAGCACAACCCTCTGGGGCTCTGCCATTCAGCCAGTTCTCAATCCACCTCATCATCCATTCATCTAACCCACACTTCCTGAGCTTGCCTATGAGGATGTTATAAGAGACAGCGACAAAAGCCTTACTGAAGTCAAGGTAGACAACATCCACGTCTCTCCCCTCATCTACCCAGCCAGTCATTCCATCAGAGAAGGCTATCAGGTTGGTTAAGCATGATTTCCCCTTGGGGAATGCATACCGACTACTCCTGATCACCTTCTTATCCTCCACATGCTTAGAGATGGCATCCAGGATGAGTTGCTCTATCACCTTTCCAGGGATTGAGGTGAGGTTGACCGGCCTCATTTAGTTTTCTTTCAGGCCTCAGGCACCTCTCCTGACCACCATGACCTTTCAAAGATAATGGAGAGCAGCCTAGCAGTGACTCCCATCATCTCCCACAGCACTTATGGGTATGTCCCATAAGGGCCCATAGACTTTGGGTGTCAAGTTTGCTTAAATGATCCCTAACCCAATCCTCCTTGACTAAGGGGAAGTCTTTCTCCAGATTTTTTCCCTGGTCTACAGAGTCTGGGATTCCTGAGAGCTGGCTTTAGCAGTAAAGACTGAAACATCTCTGTCTTCTTTGTATCTTTCATCACCAGGGCCCCTGTTGCATCTTGCGAAGGAACAGACTCAGTCTGGGATGCAGAGTGAGACAACTTTATTTTCAAACCAGTTACTTTTTATACTCTCTTAAC
Organism: Crypturellus undulatus; assembly: GCA_013389825.1. NCBI lineage: Eukaryota > Metazoa > Chordata > Aves > Tinamiformes > Tinamidae > Crypturellus > Crypturellus undulatus. The sequence continues at coordinate 20,437 of VWPW01002561.1, read as the reverse complement.
ATAAGTGCTGCAAAGCTTACAACCAATTGGCATCTTGTCACCCGTGAGGTTGTAAATATCTTATTTTCCTGGCTTTGTCTCTTATCTTCTGGCAGTTCTCCTCCTTTTCCTGCTCTGTTCTTTATCTGCTGATAAGACTGACATCCTTGCAGTTAACTATCTACTAACAAGACATCTGGTACTATTATCTTTGAAGAGAGCCTCCACAGGCCCCTGCCCCAGGTATGTAGTAAGGGACCCACATTCTCCCTAGTTGTCCTATTGTTACCAAAGTAGTTAAAGAAGCCCGTCTTGCCAGGGGGCAAGACATTCCTTGCCAGATTCAACTCCACATAGGCCTTGACCTTCCAAGTTGCATCCCTGTATTCTTGCACAATTTGCACAAGTGCCCTGACCGTGCTTCCACCTTCTGTACGCTTCTTGCTTATGTTTGACTTTGCCAGGAGCTCCTTGCTCATCCATACAGGTGTCCTCTGCCCTTTTCTCGACTTCTTGCTCATTGAAATGCACTGCTCTTGAGCTTGGAGGAGGTGATCCTTGAATATTAACTAGCTTTCTTGGACCCCTCTTCCTTCTGAGGCCCTATCCCATGGGATTCTTCCAAGAAGGTCCCTGAAGAGGTCAAAGTCTGTTCTCTTCAAGTCCAGGATTATGATCCTGCTTTTTGCCCTGTTCCCTCCTCACAGGACCCTGAACTCCACCCTCTTATGGTTGCTGCAGCCAAAACTGCCCCTAGCCTTCACATCTCCATCCAGCCCTTCCTTGTTTGTTAGTATAAAGTCCAGCAGAGCAGCTCTCCTTGTTGGCTCCTCCATCATCTGAGTCAGAAAATTATTATCAATGCTCTGCAGGAACCTCCTGGATTGCTTGTGCCTAGCTGTGTTGTTCCTCCAGCAGACATCAGGGTAGTTGATATTCCCCATACGAACCAGGGCCTATGATTGAGGCTACTTCCAACTGTCTGTAGAAAGCTTCATCTACTTTCTCTTCTTGATCAGGTGGCCTGTAGTAAACACCCACAACAGTATCACCCCTGTTACTCTCCCTTAATATTTACCCATGAACTCTCAACCTACTCATCCTCCTCAGTTCTGGTCACAATATACCTACAAGGGGAAAACAATACACGTCTCAGCTTCTTTTCCCAACTTTTCCAAAAGCTGCAAAAGTTATCTAATTCTAAATGTTTTGAGAGTTCCGATAGAAATATATCATCAAGATGCTGCATTTAAATATTTTCTTGTAATAGCTGAAACTATTGTGTGTTACTAAGTTAGAAGCCAGTCCAAACATTTCAGACAACACGGAAGTTATTCCAAACTCTCCTTATAGATTGATTGCTGTTCCATAGCACACCTTTTGTGGTGATGATATCTTTGTAAACTGTACAGATTCATTTGCTTTTAGCAGAACACATTTTATAAATGTTCAAAAATCAAGAATTTTAAATAAACAAAAACACAGCAAATATAATTTCTTTACACTATCATCTTGCAGAAAGAAACCGCCATCACGCAATTATCCCAATATCCCCATTTTCTAAACTGGTTTATCACTGCAGCCAATTCATGGAAACTGATATCCTGTTTTGAAAGAAGTAGCCAACTAATACCTTATGCCTAGTATTTTTTTTTTAATCCTTAAAAATGTTAAGGGACAACAGCCTATGAGCCTGGAAGACACCCAATGTGTTTTTAGACAGCACACTTAGAAGTATACTCCTATGACTACACTTGGAAATCTAAGTAAATGCCTGACTTCTTATAAATAACACAATTTGTCATTGTTGAAAAGACAGTCTATATGGATCTCTAATATGGATTTGGAAACTCAATTGTGATTGTTCAGATAAAAGGTTTGATCCATATTTGATAAATTTAAGGAATACTGGCAATTTGAGGCTTTCAAACTAAGGTCTGAGTAGGTGCTGAATATCATTCCCCTATGAATAAGTTAGCTAGACAAAAAAAGGTCATATCCTAGTTAGTTTTGGTTGTACACATAAAACTCTGTGAACCAAATTAGTGCAATCTGAAGGCATTTCACTAGACTACACTGTACCCAGCTGACTCATTCTTAAATGTGATGAATCAGAGGCACCTAAAAAGATACATTCCCACCTAGCTTAATTCGCTCCTAGGAACCAGACTAAAATCAAAGAATGTTTCTGTTTTCTTGCAGCTAGAACTACTGCCTTAGTAGCACTCAATTTTCCAGCACAAAACAAACCCTAACATATGTGTGTATGCATGTGTACATGCATGTGTGTGTATGTGTATATATATAAACCTCTAGACTAGAAAAAGAAATCTCAGATAAAAAGGATCAACATTAATTAGAGTGATTGCTCAATTAGTCACGAGGAACCGCCGCCGCTACGCAACGCTACGCACCACAACCAAACATCAACCATACATGCGAATTTAAACCTAACCATTAAATAGGGGCGTACCGACTATTAGGTGTTGCAGTTAGGAGGTGTGATCACAGGGTTCTTCCTTCCCATCCTCCAAGAGAGTAGCCCCTCCTCCTTCAACCTCCCTGCTGGGGATTAGTAGCCTCGCAAGTGGTAGCACCATGAGCCACCCTGCCTGTCGTCCGCCAATCTTTCCTATCCCACCCTGAGCAGCGCCAACCATTTCCACGTGGAAGCGCGCGGGTTTGGTGGCCTTTCGCATCGGCTGAGAGGAAGTGGAGCCAACGCGAGGGGATCGGTAGGCAGACTGGCCCGCCTTCCACACTCCTTTTTCTTTTCCCCACTCCCCCCCCCTTACGGCTTCCTTTTGCCCTCCCCCTTGCACGTCTCACTCCGCGCTGCTGCCGTTGTGGGAACAAAGGGAGGCTCTCTTCCCTTCGTTCGCTCTGCTAGGAACGGCCTGGAGCATCTTAAGGCGCCACCTCCGACAGGTACACGGACGCGGAGAAGCAGGGGGGTAATGGGCTGCACTCCCAGGGGGTCAATGGGCTGCACTCCCAGGGGGCCATTAGCGAGTTTAGTGAGCCGATGGTGGGAGGCTGTTAAGGGGGAAAGTTGCCCCTCCCCCCCCGCCGTGGTGTTTCCGGTGCCCTCTGTGAGGTGAGGCGTGATGGGATGCACCTCGGTGGTGGCTCCTTTAGCGGGGTAGACAACAGGAAAGTGAGTGAGGCAATGAGGTTTGTCAGGCTGTCGGGGGACAGACGGGCGGGCGGACGGTTTCGTGACGCCAGGAGCCGCCCATGACTCAGGGGTTTGTGAAGGGCCTGGACCTCGCAGCTCCGGTTCCGTACCCGGCCTACGGATTTGACTCCTTACCTCGACATTCTCTGCATCTCTGCATATTTTGTGTTGTGGTCTTCTCGATGGAAGGGAGGGAGATTAAAATGTACCATACTTTGAGCGCTTAGCAGTGCCTTTTCTTTTGTCTGACTCATTGAGCTGAACTTAATCGTCATTGGGCAATGCCTGGCTTTGGGTCGTGTTCTCCATTTTTATTTCGTCTTATTGCTTTAGGAGGCATGGTGTGGTGGTATTTGCAAGCCTGTGAAATGGTAATTATCTCTTAGGTCTCTGATCACACCCAATTTTCTGTTCTTGTTGTGAGTTAGAGATGAAAATGGCTTTGATATGACTAGCTCATGATGCTGCATTTTCTTGATTGAAGTATCTATGCTCCCTCTAGAAAGGAAGCTGTAGCTTTGTTAATTGGATCTTATATTATCCTCTAACAGTGGGCTGTAGGTTTGGCTGCTTCAGTTTTGTGGGTTGTGTAGGATTTGGCAGCCTTCACAGATATAAATAGAAACTGACTTCAGAGGTCCCTGTTGATGAGCTTTTTGTGTCTGAGTCTCCAGCTCAGCCTGTCTTGCTGCAGCCTTATGACAGGCAGAAGCTAATGCACTCCTATGTGACCCAAGTTCCTGAGAAATGTTAAGGAAAGCAGATGTGTAATGATATTAGAAGCTAGTTTTCCAGGGAAATAAAACTGAACTTGTGAGTAGGTCTTAGCTAATTGTTTATATTCTAAGAAGAAAAGTTCCTACAATTAAGAGTTGGAGAAACCTGTAATCTCCCTTTAGGGAAAACATTACTTTCACTCTTTGTTTAATTGTTATTCTTTGTTTAATCCTTTAAATAACATAATGCCCTGTTTATTAGATTAACTCCAAGAAAGTGTACTTTTTTTTTTTTTTTTTCTTTCTTTCTTTCAATTAGGGGAACGTACTTCAACTGGCATGAAAGAATGTGCTGGGAGAGGAGCCATGAAGACTCTTGTTTGTAATATGCTCATTTCAGCATAACATCTACAGCTAGATATAGTAAGTGGAGTAACATGTTTACAGCATAGTAATTTGAAAGTGGAGCCAGTCAACTGACATTGATGACAGTGTATTTGATAGCACTTTGAGTTTATCTACTTAAAGATTGCATTTCTGCCATCTTATTATTTCTATTATAGAAAAATAAAGCTGTAATATGGAGGAGGAGATGTTTTAGATTTATGTAGTTAGTTATTTCTGCTACCTTGACTAGTATATGACTGTCAAACTGCAATTTGTTGAGAGGTCTATCAGAATAACTGAGATTACTTTTTGTCCTAAAATGAAGGTATGAATAGTTGGAGTCCCATGACAATCAGCAGGCATGCAGATTAATTTTAATTTTTTATTTTTTCCTGCTACTGATTTACTCTGTTCCCAGAAATGTAGGTTTTATCAATTACAGCTGTCATGCTATTGAGATGTGCTTATAACTTAGTGCGGCATTTTTATGAAGTTTTCCTTTATACACTGGAGTTAATTTACTTTTGGTATCTTTGAGTTCTCATGAGCATCAATAGTCAAATATTCTTTATTATCACTGTTCCTAAAGAGACGGACAATCTAAAGTTTTTACCAAAATGTCTTCAAGAGACTTGTCCTCCCAAAACAGATTTAGTAGTAGTACTGTACAAGTGCAATATTATTGTGTCCTAAATTTGTAGTAGATCACTAGATTATTATGTTCCAGTTTTATTGCCCTTGTGAACCAAATATTTGGTTGGTATATCAGGATTTTACTAACCTTGCTTTGCAAATGCTTCACTATGAAGGTGAAGTATTTTTATTCATGCATTTTGCAGTTGATGAGAGAAAGGGTTAGCATTGTCTGCCTTTGGGAGATGCAGATATCTTGCTATAACTTTAAGACAAATAATTTAACTGGCTTTCTAGAAATGCATAGGCTATGTAAATGAACGTGTTTAACAGTTTGAAGTCTCTTTTTCTTGAAATAGTTGAATGGGGTTGAAGCTTATTTTAGAAGTGTTTTCTGACTCTGAAAGGCCTGTTGTACACATGTTGCCAATTAATATTCACTATTGAATTTCATACACAATTTAAGCAGAATTGAAGACCTTGTTTTGGAAGCTACTTCTAAAGATAGGAACACAGATTAAAATTGACTGTTCCCCATAATTCAATGATCTTTATTGTTCTGTGTAACAAATGCATTTTGAAAATAGACACTGCTAATAATTAATGGAATTAGCATCAAAGTGATGCATCAATTTGGAAAGAAGAGAAGAAAAAAACAAACACTGTTAATTACCAGAATTGTTTACTGGATGCAAACCTTGTCTTGCTTATTCTGCATATCCATCTCTGGTTATTTTCCTACTCTGCAAGTGCTCAGAGGTGGTAATAAAGATTTTGCTCGCTGTTAGCTGGATAAACTTGGTCATAATGTGCACACAAACAACTTGATGTCCAACAAGTGTATTGATTTTCAGTGTTACTATTATAAAACTTTTTCTTAGGTTCACAATCAATTCAATTGCAGTATTGAATGGTATTTTAACACCAATATATTTGCTCTTGAAATGACTGAGGACAGGGTGAGCAAGCACACTTCAGTTCTATAATAACTCTGTAATCTATTTTGGTCACATGTCAGCTCCTAATGCATTTTTTGGTTTTATTTACAGTGTTGAGATATGGCTCAAGAGACAAACCAGACTCCAGGGCCTATGCTGTGTAGTACAGGATGTGGATTTTATGGAAATCCTAGGACAAATGGGATGTGTTCGATTTGCTACAAAGAGCATCTTCAGCGACAGCAGAATAGTGGTAGAATCAGCCCAATGGGTAAGAATTTAGATCTGTTTTAAAAATATTTTTGATTCCTCATTATTTCAGGTGAACTTTTGAAAGCTATGTACTAAGACTATGAACATCAGAGAACACTAATTTAAAACAGTAAAAATAAAACCACATTTTTGTGTAACAGATTTTTGCCAACTTGGTGTTGAACCTTAATTTGCATTTCTACACATCCTCTACAGTGCGTTCTAATATAATTCCTGTATTTGGTAATTAGGAATAGTCTGTCTTTAACAAGAAAGATGCAGAAGAATGAAGGGAAACAGTTTGTTGCTGTGTGCAAGAGTAAGAGTATTTGATTAACTTATAATTCACAGCTTGCTTATTAACTTCTCAAATTCCTGTTATATAGGAATGACCAGTGGTTCAAACAATCCTACCTCGGACTCTGCATCTATACAAAGAGCAGACACTAGCTTAAACAAGTGTCAGGGTGCTGCTGGCAGCACATGTGAAAAGCCAAGGTAAGATGAAAGTGTTATTTTTGAGGTTTGAATGAGCTGAGTGTGCAGCAAGTTGAAGACCTGTAGTGATATTGTGCTAGTACAGTGAACTTCTGTAGATGAGAGAAAAAAGGACAGTGCACTTAAGTGCTTTGTAATCTGTTCTTATTTATAAAGATTCACAGCGTTTGGTGTTAGACTACTGCATTTATAAGGATATTTCTGGTTTATCTGGAGAAATATGCTCTACAGATCATGTCATATTCTAGGTAAGTGGAAATAAGGGTGAAAAATATACTTTAGCTATAGCAGAAGTAGAGATCAGGAACCTGTATTAGTAATTGAACAGATAGTGTATTGATATAGATGGGTTTGGACAATTTAAGCTTTTTATTATGGACTCAAGATTAATGTAAATTACCTGTCTCACTGTACCTTAACAGAAATGTACCTGTTGCTGCTTTGCCTGTAACACAGCAAATGACAGAAATGAGCATTTCGAGAGAGGAAAAATTAATACCAAAAACAGAGACTGAACCAGGTATGTTTACAAAGTAATACTGTATGCAACTGGTGACTTAAGGGAAAGTAGGGTTTGGTTTTGTTATCTTTGCCAAATGTAAAAGGCAATCTTATGCTTCTGTTGATCTAATATCTTTTTTTGCTAACCAAGCAACTACATGATAGCTAGTGTCACACAGTGCACTTCTTTATTGATTAGGGGTAAAAGAAACTCTAAAAGCAACTCAAAATATTTATAGTTGTAAATCCTGCAACTGGAAGCTCAAAGTTGAAACCAGTAAAAGCTTGGTTAAAGCTTGTGTATAGAGATTATTAGAAAGGCTACTGTAAAACACAAACATGCTTGGAAAAAAAAATTCTGGAATGTAAGCATGCTCAGGGACAGAAGTTTTTTTTGTTTGTTTTGTTTTGTTCCCCTCCCCCAGTGCATACACACAAATTCTTGAAACTACTTTCAACTCCTTCAAAAGTACAAGTTTCCTTTTGGGTGTTCATTGGGTTTGTGGCAGACTTTAGACAGTATCTACTATTTTTAGATTACAAAGGGTTTTTGTGCATCTAAGATGCATCAAGTATGTTGTGTTCCCTGGTACTGATCTGTAAGTGTCTTGCAGTCACAAGAAACCGGTCTAAACTCTTTATTTTTATAAATCCCTATTGTGTCCTTGCTAGTTAAGTTTCTCTTCCTTTTTGAGCAGCATCTCCTACACAAGCCATAAAGTTGATTTCTTGTGTGTGTCGTGTTGGTGTGTTTTGTGGGTGGGTAGATGTGTTGTGTGGGGTTTTTGTTTGTTTGTTTGTTTGTTTTCTCTTTCTCTATTTGTGGAGTTAAAGTATACTTTTTTTGCTATTGGGAATTAAGTGTCTTATTCTAGAAGGTGCTGATTTTTTTTCTCTCAATTTCAGCAACAAGCTCTTTTTCATTAGGTTTTTTTTTCCATATTGAGGTCTGTAGCCTGGATCATTCAAAACAAGTTAAGTTCAAGAGCAATTAATCATATTTTAGTGTTTGAAGGAAGAAGGACCTGACAAACTTTAGCCCAGTTGTAATTCACATGTCTAAAAGTTTTATTTTGCAACTTTTAGCTTATTAGTTCAACTTTCTTGCTTGTTGTACTTCTATAATTGAATTGTATGGCTTGTGCTTATCTTAGCTGCTCACAAAAGTCAGTGAAATCCTGATTAGGAGATCCTTATCTCCAGATAAGGATTGAATTCTAGTTTAGTCTTGACCAAAATTAAAATATACTCAACTTTTAAATTTCACATTCTAGAAATATGGTGCATAGTTGTTTTTCCCCACACATCAGAGCAACGCCTTTACCAATCTGGATAGGCATGGTTGGAGACCTTCCTCAGTAAGACTGTTTTGTTTTAGTGGGCTTAGTGGGTTTGTAAGTGGAAATAATTTCCATACAAGAAAGAATGGAGTTAAACATTAAGCTAATCTGAGTTAAACATTAAATTGTAGCGTGCTTCTGTCAGTGTTTCCAGACTTAATTAGTAGCAGCATGCATATTAGACTTTTGGCCTGTTTAGCCCAGTAATAGCACTGTTTTAGGGATTAGTGTGAAGTCACTCCACACACTATGAAGTCACAGTTGTGGAATAGCATTGCCTGTAAAGAAAGTGAACCATAACTTGAATAGATTATGGTCTCTATTTGTAAAATACATATTAGAAAATCATCCCCAAATATTATTAACTTAGTCTTGTTCCATCCATTTTGTAGGTTACCCTTTCTGTTCCTGAAAATTGGTGTTCGATAAGCTTCATGAGATGGCGATTATCATGGTTAGCTCACTTGTCTTTTGGCCCTACATCAGACTAGTATGATTAGTGTTATATTAATGTTAAGCAACACAGCTGTGCCGCATACAGGTTGAGACCTTGTTATGGGTTGCCCTTATTCGTGTTGTAGATGCACTGTACACATAACTACTGTTTGATGTGGATAATCTGAATAGGCAAACAGCTTTAGATATTGTAGGCTCAAAATGGTAAGTGGTATTACTTAATTCTTGCAGTTTTGATAACTGCCTTGTTATTTCTAATTTGTCTTTAAACATGACTGTTATTTAATCATGTTGCTATCTATAGACTGTTCCTTGGTCTTTAGAACCATCTGATATAAGAATCTTATTGTCTTGTGTTCAAAATAGTTGTTTTCAAGTTTCCCATGTCTGCTGAAGTTTGGATTGAAATCCCTGATTAAAACAATTCTAGAATGGAATCAGTAATCTTTTCTAAGCTGTCCGCCTTGGAAAAGTCAGACTGAGGGTGCAGTTGCTGGTGTTGTACTTGTTGCTGATAGACTGTTATTTTTAACAGAGACCAAATTAAACTATATTTCAGTGTGATATTTGAACAGGGATATATTTACATTGCATCAATATAATAATAAAGCTCTTAACTTCTCCCACATGCCCAGCTCTTATGTGCTACAAAATAACTTTATCCCCTTTTTTTGCCATGAAATTAAAAATGATGCAGCTTCAGCCTTTCCTAGGCACCTAGATCAGCATAGCAATTGTAGTTTCTGAAGTACAATATTTATTTTCAAGACGCTTGACTTGCATAATAAATGCTGCTTATCAGTGACTCAATTTTATGTACAAGTCAATTTGTTTTAATGTGCAATATAATAAGGACTGTACAGCCTCTACCTTTCTCTGGTACTGCAGAACTGTAATCTAATGTCTTTCTGAGATCTTTTGGTTTACCTTTTTCTCTACTGTTTTTTCCCTATTTTTTCTGTGGTGGGAATTGAGGGGGTGTCATCTAAAAATAGAATATTTTAAATTTTTCATGTTGTCGTGACTTTCCACTGGTGTTCTTACTGCTGACTAGTACCAACGCAAGTCATGCGGTTTGTTAAATTGATGGATTTCTCTTTTGGATGCTCCTTTGGTCATAGAAGATCCTAAAATTTTCTTGGTATCTTGGTATAAGGTTGAAAAAACTTAAGTGAACTAAACAGAATGAGATAGCTTTCTGAGCTAATGGTTGAGAAGGGTGACGACCGAAATGATGGAGAGGGGTACATGACAACAGGACTTCTAGGATGACAGAATATGAGTTTTAGTGGTAATGTTTGCTTTGTCTGAACAGGGCTCTTGGTACTGAGGAAGCAGGTCTGGAGAAAACAGTAACAACCATTTTCCTACCACTGTTTCAGCTTTTGTTCAGTGATTTAAGTATATTTGTAGTAGAGTAACACTTTTTCCCTTAGATAACACTTTTCTTTTGATGGTTTTGTTCTTAATGCTGTGTGTGTGTGTGTGGCATAGAATGATTACTAGACTTTTGTCTTGATGAATCCTGGAAAACTACCATTTCCACCCTTGTTTCCTTGTGAGCATGTTTAGCAGTGATAGCTTCTTGTTTTCAATTTCTTTTAATGCTGTCCTTTGAGTGACTTTAGTTTGCTGTTGCTTTCCACCTTTTTATTTTCCATCTGCCTGGAACAATGTGCATGCTCCCAGGGCTCATATGAGTTGGTTCTGATGCAGATGAAGTCTCCCCTGGCTAGCTATATACTGAATTGCAAAGGTGTGCAAGTACTTCTGGTTCTTTTTTCATCTGCCATGGCTTATAACTACCATTTTATTTTTAATCTAGTATTATAACAAATCTAAAAGGAACCTGATCATGCTTTTTTGTTTTGGAAGTCTAGGGGTGTTGTTGGGAGTTTTTTATGCTATAGCTAATACATTTCAGCCAAGGTATGTGGTGATCCAGCAGGTTTATGCTGTTTGTGATGTTGGTTCTTTTTAACCTAGCATTTATTTTCTGGAGAAAAAAAAAACAGTAGTTGAAACTACTCAAAGTATAGTGATTAAAATGCTGCAATGAATTACTACTATAACCCTATAAGTCTTGGATACTAAATACTTTGAGTTGGTATAGTTTTGTCATCTTCATTTTTAACAAAATAGCATTGACTCTGAACTTTCCAAATTCTTTTTAGAAAACAGATATATAAAATATGCCAAAAGTAAGATAGTGAATGGATTTTAGTTCTTTAGGACCTTTACTGTTGTGAACTAGAAGAAAATATTAGCAACCCTTGTTTTACTTGATTAAAACACTGAATGTTCCTCATTACCTGGGAAAGTCTTTTAAAATCTAGATTTAGATTATGATCTGACTGGACTGTTAATTTGTACAGTGAATTATGAATTGGACTTGGATATTTGAAGCTTTTTAGGTGTTAGTATTAAGTGATCTGGGTGTTTATGATAATATAAACAGAATGATTGTTTTATGATGATACAAATAAAATGTTTTAAACCAGGTATAAACAGCAACAGAAAAATAGTCAACAAAACTGGTGTTTCTTCATGTCTGGAAAAATCTACCAGACATCTACCAAAAATCTGGAAAAATAGGATCTAACATTGTGATCCAAAAGGATTTGAACTAAGAAATCCTGCTTGTCTATGCATAAAGTTGATTACAGTTATCCTGAGTTTATGTCCTCAATTTATTCTGGAATTCATTTTATAGTTTGTTCCTTATCTATTGGAGCATTAGATGTCAGTATTCAACTGGAAGTGTTCAAGAAAACTGTAGAAAAGAAGGGTTTGTGTTGTGTATGTGTTTGTATGCATACACGTATCTCCCTCAGCTTTCCTCTCTGTTGGTTTGAATTTGAAGAGAATTTAAAAGAAATTGTTAATTTGATGGAAAAATAATTAAAACAAAATGAACAGATTCACAGAAGTTCATAAAAGGAGTTTTTTTTAATCTTACAGAGAACTTAAGTAAAATATGACTCAAATTTGATTGAAGGTGCTCATGACAAAGACAATTGAAAAATAGTCGTTTTGCCTATGTCTGCTTGAACATTAAGGCTGAATACAGTGCTGGGTTACTCTGCTATACTTGCAGTCAGATGATCCAAAAACTCAATTAACCAAAACAACAGCTATCTTTCTTGAGTTTGAGACACACTGGTTCTGTGCTACCTCCAGAACAAACCACACAAATAAGACCACCTTTTTGTTTGAGACATTTTCCAGCATTTTAAAGGACAAAGTGCAGACACTAAATACCTGTCTTCTCGTACTATGACAGTAACGCATTACTGGAAATTTTCTAAAATATACTCCTGTCAATTGCATTTTCTACAGGTATCATCTGTTCAACAGCTTGAACCACGACAATATTGTTACTCTTTTTGCATTAAATTTAACTTGATTATATAAGTACGAACATGGAACATCTGGAGTGTTCTGTAAGCCCTTAATGCTGTATAAGGGTGATAAGTATCTTATTAGCTGATGAAACATTGGGGAAAATCCGATTGTCTTGTGTAGAGCCAAAAAATGTTAGTGCATTACCTAAAAAAAAATCTCTATTTGTGATTTATAATTTCAAAGACTTTTCTGCATAATACTCTAGACAACGTCAGTATTAATAAATATATGCTTGGTACTGATTAGTTGGTGAAATCAAGAACTTCAATTGCTATTTTCTTTGCTTGAACAGTTGTTACTCAACCAAGCCCATCAGTTTCTCAACCTAGTACTTCACAGAACGAAGAGAGAGCTCCTGAGCTGCCTAAACCAAAGAAGAACAGATGTTTCATGTGCAGAAAGAAGGTTGGCCTTACAGGTATGAGCACTTTGTCAGTATTCAATAGATCTGTATGCTTAGTTGCCTCTTATAAGTTGTTTCAAATATCTGTAGCCAGAGTTAGACCACTTAATACAACTGACGTTGAAAATGTTCAATTTATTGTTTGTTGGAATAGGTGTACGTACCCCCTTTATCTCTTTTGATTAAACACTTACTTAATGTACAGCTTGCTTGCATTTGAAGCTTCTTAGTGATGCTGTTTCTTCTCCTTTGTACAGGATTTGACTGCCGATGTGGAAACTTGTTTTGTGGACTTCACCGTTATTCCGACAAGCATAACTGCCCTTATGATTACAAAGCAGAAGCTGCAGCAAAAATCAGGAAAGAAAACCCAGTTGTGATGGCTGAAAAAATCCAGAGAATATAACCTACTTGAAGAGACTGATTTTTTTTTTGCTTTATTTTAATATATCCTAGGAAAGCGTTAAAGAACAGATGCATGGCCATTTTCCTTTGTTCTCCAAAATTTTACTTTTAGTCTTGTCTGTCTAATGATATTTCAGAATGCTTGACTGTTTGTTAAAGGGAGAATTTGATGTATACAGCCCTTGAAAATGTGTATGTCCTCCCCGGAATATAACTGGAAGATCAGAACCTACACAGGAATATACATGCACAGAGGACAAACTCTAGTTCACATATGCCAAACGGATGTGTACTATGTATACGTGTTTGCAATAGATCTGTCTTTTGAGGTGTTGGAAGCATATAATCCATGGATAGTGTTATGTGCCTTGTTTGGGAGAAGGACACATCAGAAAGGTTGGCAGTCTAATTCTACCATTTAAAAACACATTCTAATTTCAGTTTCTGTACTGCATTGTTTTCCAGCAGAAGGTACGTGATGTAGAAGTCTTCCAGTAAGATGAGTTTGTGCCATATTTAAACAGTTTAACGATTGTAGTGGGAAAACTGGAAAAAAGCAGATGTGTATAAGAACTGAACTATTTCGGAACCAATTATGTTAACTTTAGAATCATGGAAATGTGTTCCCAAAGGAAATGTTCTGTAAGAAACTTATGAACTGGACTGTAGCAGAGTTGTCTATTCTTCTTTGCATATCTAAAAATGTTGTGTAGCACAGTATTGTAAGATTTATTTTACAAAACAAAGGCTACGTGTGTTTTAGACATACCACAGCAGCTCAAGTAACATGTGCATCTGATTAAGTTGCAGAAGTATTTGGGCAGTCTATTTGCATACTACTAATGTTCAATGTTATTCTGGGCTCAAAAAAAAATAGAAGCTTTCTTATTTTTCCTAGATTAAAAGTAATAATTGTACCATTCCATAGGGAAAAAACCCATGCTCAACATGGCTGCTGTAGATTTAAGTGGTAGCTGGAACCTTTTGGAGGACAGCTTTATCATTTTTAATTTGGTGTAGGACTGTAGTGTTCTCGAGTGTATTGCATGGGCTGCATTATCTTACAGCACTGTACAAGAACTCTAGAAAAGGCAGTATATGTCACTGACACTTGTTGGGTAATATCACTTCTGTGTTATAATGGAAGGCTTTTTGTGATGTATGAAACTTGTGTTTTTATATAAACAATACAGTTTAAACTAGCGTTGTGGTAATACCTGTTCTCATCTGTAAATAGTTATGGAAGGAGCTACTTCTAATTTTAATGCAGTGTTCAATCTTATTCTTCACTATTAAAAGCATCACATTTTTGCTTTAATTTTGCTCTTTTAACTGATTTTAGATATGCAAACGTGTACAGACAGTTCATATTTATGTATTGCACATAATCATGCTGCCCAGCATCTATGCTATATTGTATTATGTAAATAATAAAAATCATGTACAGAAAGAACTACTTTCTTTTGTGATAGCTCATTGGTTTTAGTTGTGGCTGTACCCTGAAACTGGTCTTGTGGAGACTGGACTACAAATTTAGTATTAGTTTTATATAAATGATGTCTTTTTGCTTAAACCTGCCTATTTCTAACATTTCTTATTTTGACATGGTAACTTGTCTAAGATGCCTTGTTGAGGTCAGAAGCGTGGACTGTTGGGATACAGATAACATCTGTAGGGAAAAGGGCCTTCAAAGTTCACTGCTATTGCTTTCCTTCCTTCCCTTTAAGCGTGTTATTTGACTTTTTTTTTTTTTAATGGACATCAAATACTTATTTTCAATGGATCTGTTATAATAGAGCCAGTACTGTGACTATGTTCTGTCCAAATCTGTCAGCAGACCTGGGCAGAGTTGTTAGGGTCTATATTTGAATATGGATGTCAAATATGTCAGACCTGCTCTTTCTAATGACAAAAAAGTGCAGAGCATGAAGCACATGTTGACTTGGAAGAAGCTATCTTTACTGTTTGGATAATATTTAAAAGTTGCTTATACCAGAAACGGCTACTGTGTATTCTACCAGTCAGCTGAAGCTAACATTCAAGTGATAAGTTACTGCTGTTGCCATTATATATACTTTTGATAAGGAAACAAGGACATGCCCTGGGCCTTTGTTTGACATGATAAATTTTGACTTTTAATCATGGAACTGCTTTAAAGCACTGAATTTTCTTCTACTTTTGGTACTAAAGCAAAATCTTAACTAGAATGTAAAATGTTTTTCTCTTTTTGAATCTGAGAACACCTTGGAACTAGATATTTAGAGGAACGTGTCTATATTTGTGTTGTCATGACTAGAATATTTTTGGAAGTTATCTGTGTTGATAGCAGTACTTAAGATTCTGATTTTCTTTATCTTGCCTATCTGCTTTTCTATCTGAACATAGGCTGGTAATTGGGAAGGTTTGTTGAAATCATTGATCTCAGATATTTGGAGGAAAGTATGGAATGAGAAATCCCTAACTCTTCTGTATGATCATGAATTGTCTCATGTAAAATGCCCACAGGTGGGGTATGAGCATATATTCTAAGCTAAGTTTATAAGCTCCACTGATATTTATGTTAATAATTCAGATAGGGTGTGCACTTATTCAGGAGCTCTAGATCAGTTGAGGCTCATCAAAAACTCAGAGGGAGAAGGCTATTTACTAAGAGCAGGTAATAGAAAAAGTGTAATAAATGTGTATTTAAACTTTGCAAACACTGATACACTTTTGGCAGAGATAAGCATAGGGGTGAAGAGTTTTGGATCCCTGTTCCCGCCCCCCCCCCGCCCCCCCCCAATTATCTTGGAGACTGGTATAGACTTAAACAGCTGAGTCCCACTGTGCAGTCAGTCGCAGTTTGGGTACATTATCAGAACTAGTATTAAAATGCTTTGAGGTGGGGAAAAAAAATTAAAATGCTTGTCGTCTTGTGCTTAAACATTATAGGCATTCAAATGTTTTCTGGTCTTTAGATTTGAAGTGATAAATGGCTACAGTGTACTTTGTCTTTAAGAAAGAAACATCACTTCACATGGCACTATTCCTTATTTAATGTTTGACTGTTAACATCTCAGTCTAACTTATACATAAACATGCTGTTCTGGAAAGGTTCTTTCTATATCCCTGACAAGTTCACCAGATAATGGGGATTTTTTTTTATTTGGGGCATTTCAAAAATAATTAACAGATGAGTAAATGAAAGCAGTTAAGTGACTAAACATATTTGGCAGTCTTAATTTGTAAATGTTTGGTGTTTATGACTGTACAATAAGATGGTGATCCTTAGGGTGATGATCAGTGGCACAGAGTCTAGTTGGAGGCCTGTGGTGAGCGGTGTCCCCCAGGGGTCAGTACTTGGTCCAGTCCTGTTCAATTTGTTCATCAGTGACCTGGATGAAGGCACAGAGTGCTCTCTCAGCAAGTTTGCTGATGATACCTAACTGGGAGGAGTAGCTGATACCCCAGAGGGCTGCGCTGCCATCCAGAGGGACCTGGACAACTGGGCTGTGAGAAATCTTATGAAATTCAACACGGTCAAGTGCACGGTCCTGCACTTAGGGAGAAATAACCCCAGACACCAGTACAGGCTGGGGACCGACCTGCTGGAGAGCAGCTCTGCAGAGAGGGACCTGGGCGTCATGGTGGATGAAAAGCTGACCATGAGGCAGCAGTGTGCCCTCATGGCCAAGAAGGCCAATGGGATCCTGGGGTGCATTAAGAGGAGTGTCTCCAGCAGGTCGAGGGAGGTGATCCTGCCCCTCTACTCAGCCCTGGTGAGGCCACATCTGGAGTACTGTGTCCAGTTCTGGGCCCCACAGTACAAGAGGGATGTGGAGCTGCTGGAGAGAGTCCAGCGCAGGGTTACAAGGATGATCAGGGGCCTGGAACATCTGCCCTATGAGGAGAGGCTGAGGGAGCTGGGCCTGTTCAGCCTGGAGAAGAGAAGGCTGAGAGGGGATCTAATCAGTGTCAGTAAGTATCTCAAGGGAGGCAGTGAGGAGGAGGGTGCTGGCCTCTTTTCACTGGTGGCCAACAATAAGGCTAGAGGAAATGGCCACAAACTGAAGCACCAAAAGTTCCACAGGAACTTAAGGAAAAGTTTATTGACAGTGAGGGTGACAGAGCACTGGAACAGGCTACCCAGAGAGGTTATGGAGTCTCTTACTCTGGAGATCTTCAAAACCCGCTTGAACGCAGTCCTGTGCCACATGCTCTAGGTGACCCTGCGTGTGGAGGCCCGCTTCAGAGAGAGTAGTGCCGGATGCCTTGGTAGTAAACAATTAACTGCAAGGTTGAATGTCTTATCAGTAAGGAGCAAAGCAGGAAAAGGAGAAGGACTACAACCGCATGTGGGATGTCTTGTCAGCAGATGAGGAACAAAGCAAGGAAAAGAAGATAACCACAACTGCATGGCTGGCAAGATGGTGATCGGTTGTAATTTTAGCAACACTTGTGTTGGGAGAGTATAAAAGAAGTTGGTTTGAGAATAAAGTTGTCTCGCTCTGCATCCCAGACTGAGTCCATGTCTTCCCAAGGTGCAACAAATGGCACCCAATGTGGGGCGCGAAGACTAGCTGTCTCTCCGGTTGCACCACCTAGCTGAACTCCTGGGTTTCACGCTGAAAGGAAGTGTCCTGTGTGCGCGCACCAACGCCTCTTGAAAGGAAAGAGATAAGTAGCTGGAGACTATGGGGTTACACCTAACAAAGGAACAAAAAGATATTTTAGAAGTCTTTCTTAAAATCTTAAAACAACAGGGCAAGAAATTAGATGAGGAAGATCTACAAAAGGTTCTTGCATAGGCGTCTAAAAACGATCCCTCGGTGAACAGTAAGTGTCGCACGCAAAAGCGCACAAGGACTCGCTGCCGATGGGGGTGGAATTCCGCCAGCGCTGATTTCTAACTGCAGCGGTGAATCCATCCGGCTGCCGTTTTCTTCAAGTCGCCCGGGTCTGGAAACCCACCGAGCTGCTGTTCCTCCGAGTCTCAAGGCTGCTGCGCGGTTATCTTCGAGTCTCAGGGTCAACCTGTCGGCTGGGGAGAGGGTGCGGGGAAGAAATGCAGCTGACCCAATATGAGTAATAAGGTAAGACTTCATTTATTGCTGCTGCATACAAGCATTATATACTTTTACAATTGCTACTAAAGCCCCATGTCCTTATACTATTGGTTAACTATTCGTACCCCACTATACCATTGGTTAGCTATTTATGTCCCACTACTTAATCCCTGTATCGCACCCGGGTGTTTGCACATTCTCAGCATTGCTTTCCCACCTAATCTTGGATTGTGCTGCAGTTTCTCACGGTACAAACCCGAGGGCCTAACTTGTGCTAAGAGCCTAAGTTACTTATGCTAAGGGCCTAAAATCCAAGGCCTTGGTTGTTCACACAGAATCCATGTCCCCGATCCTTGCACCATGCTGCAACAAGTAAGAACGTATTTGATCCGGAGAAGTGGGACCAAATTGGGGTCTGATTATGGGACTGTGCCACTCACGATGAAAAGGCTGCTGCTGGCCTGTTGCCACAATGGCGAGTTGTATTCAAAACGCTGAAATCTCACAGTGGGTCTCAGTCAAACACAAATGATGGGGTCAGGACCCCTGCCATCCCCTCGGCGCCTCCATTACTTCAATCATGTCCTGATGAGAATCAGAAAAGAAAATGCGCTGCAAAAACCTTTGTGTTACTGTAACCTGACACCCAGGATGATGATCCTTTTGACCCTGGTCCTATTAACCCTGAAAAGGAGCCAGACCTATATCCCCTGGATCTGCATGATAAATGGGCCTCAGTAAAACGAGGAGCAAACCAGGCGGGTGATGTGGGCATACTGAAAGCCTTCCTCGTTATCTACGCGCCGGACCAGAATCCGCATTGAGAAGGATTGTCATACAATCTTATTAAGGACATGCAGCACACGGTGACAGATCATGGCCTTGGCGCCCCACACACGATCCATCTTATACAATCTCTTTGTGATACTTGGGTTTTTACTCCCCATGATTTTAAAACTTTGTTTCGCCTCATTATGACTGATATGCAATATACGATGTGGGAGTTAAAAATGAGACAGCTTGCTCGAGCACAGCAGGAGGAAAAACAGGGCTGTGGAAAAGAGGTCCTTTATGGGCTGTTACTGTGGACATACTAATGGGGAAGGGTGACCACAGTGCTACAACAGCACAAGCAGAAATTCCCCCTGAGGGCCTGCAGCAAGTTAAGGCACTTGCTCTCCGAGCCCTTAAGGCCCTCCCGGAGGCTGGTAAACAACAAAAGCCTTTTGTTAGCATAAGACAAGATGCGAATGAGCCTTACATGAAGTTTTTAGATCGGCTTAATGAGGCTCTGGAGAAGCAAATTGATAATGAACAAGCAGGAAGCTACATTTTTAAGCAACTAGCAATTGAGAATGCTAACCCTGATTTCCAGAGACTTTTGCGGCCACTAAAGGATCCTACTATTGATGACATGCTGAAAGCATGCATTAATGTCGTTTCTAAACTGTATGAATGCTCTCTGATGGCCGAGACGTTTTCAACAACGTCTATGAAAAATCCATGCTTTGCTTGTGACCAATTGGGTCATATCAGTAAATACTGTCCAAAAATGCAAGCAAACAAAGGAGGAGCGCCTGGAATATGTCCGCACTGTCACAAAGGACGACACTATGCTAATCAGTGTTGATCAAAATTTGATAAGGAAGGTCAACCATTAGCCCCTTCGGGAAGCTTTGAGCGGAGTGCAGCAAGGGGTCGCGCCATGACAGCAAATGACCCCTCAGAGTGGCCTCACCGGGAAGCAGACGCCGCTTGTGCGCCAACACAAGTGGCACCGCCGGTGTGGACCTGGCCACCGCAGCAGAAGTGCTAATTACTGATACATCAGTTGTGCTAATTCCAACTGTCGTCCGCAGACCCCTGGGGCAAGGAATGGCAGCATTTTTGATTGGGCGATCTTCCACAACAAGACAAGGGCTATTTGTGTTACCTGGAGTTATCGATGCAGATTTCAAAGGAGACATTAAGATAATGGTATGGACTCCGATACCACCATGTACTGTACCAGCAGGGAGCCGAATAGCACAGTTAGTATACTTTTTACCACAGACACCAAATGCTGCAAAAACTAAATGTGGCACAGGCTCCTTTGGGTCCACAGGACAACCAGAGATTTTCTGGACTCAACAGATAACTATGAATCACCTGCAGATATCCTGTACACTACAAGCAGGAATGATAAAGTTTAATGTACAAGGAATTTTAGATAGCGGAGCGGACGTTACAGTCATCGCTGCCTCACCATGGCCAAACAGTTTACCTCTAATGAAAGCGCATACATCGCTTTTGGGAATTGGT
>VWPW01002560.1:93671-128070 GCA_013389825.1 Crypturellus undulatus | reverse complement strand
AAAGCTAATGTTTTCTAAGCAAGTTGTTTAGAAACAGTATTTTGGGGCTGAGAGCACTTAAAATGCAGAAATAATATTAGTCTTGGACAAATAAAAAAGTTTGTTCAACCCAAAAAGAAAAGACTTTTCAAGTGCTCAGACTGGCCAACAACTAAAGCAAATAGACATTAATGCTTTGCATAGCTTTCCTGGGCACTCCAGCAGGCAAAAAGACGCGTCAGCCAGAAGAGTGAGTATTTCCCTCCTCCCTGGAGGTCCTTCGTCCCCCAGGCAGGGCAGGCCAGCCTGGTGCAGGCACAGGCAGCACGAAGAGCTTGGGCTGGCCACAGCGGTTCACTTGTGCCCGGCTCTGCAGGACACCACCACAGCCAGGTCTCTTCTGAATTTCCTCACAATTGCCCCTCTTTTATACCTTTTACTCTGCAAATGATGCTATGGATAAAGAATAGAGGTGAGGGGAGAGGAACCTGGCAAGGAGAGGGCTGGATCTCAGACTGAGGATTCGAAGATTTGCCACAGACTTTCTATGTCACCTCGGCAAGAGGTGCTTTTAAAAGTGGTCTCTTGTTCCATTCCCCATCTGTAGGATAATAAGGATATTTCTGTCTTTCTACCAAGGCTTGTCTCTCTTGTTTATCTAAGTTAAAAGCTCTTCAGGGTGGGGCCCACACATACAACACCTATCCGAATAGATTTCTGGGGCCCTTTTAGGCATAATAATATTAATAATATTTGCAATAACCACAGCTGTTTTTATACACATGTGGTACAGAATCCTCCAGCACTGCAGACAGGGAGGTTACTGTCCAAGAGGCAGGACAGAGCTGTGATTTGGATTCCCAGGGTGGACTTATTCCTGGTGTAGAATGGGCCACAAAATGCCCAGGAACTGCGCTGAAAGCACAACACTGCACAGACCTACCCTGAGTAAAGGGTATCATGCAGTAGGTCAAATCATGCAGGAGGTAAAACCAGCATCTCCTCAGCAACGGTGGAACAGTGTTGGAGAACGGGATACATTCTTACAAGGCATTAAAATGTCTCTGTTTACACTTGCAGTGTGGAAATCTGAATTCTGAAATTTGAAAACTGCATTCTGCAGCACCTCCAGAAGGAAAAGGCCTTTGGCTGCTTCTCAAGACGGGGCACTGAGCTAGACAGGCAAGTGCTGTGATCCATGCTGATTATGAGACAAATATACTAATCATTAACTCCCCCTAACAGAACACAAACAGAACCGGTCCTTTCAGCTCTCTCCCTGCTCTCTGTCTCTCAGCAAAGCAGAGACTTGCCTGGCTCTGGTGGAGGACGAAAGCCAGGAGCTCAGGGTGCACAGCAGTCTCCTTGGAAGCAACCCCCCTGTTTTGTCTTTCCTGAAGCACTAAGCTATTTTGTAGAATCTGCAAATCCTGGGAAAGAGCTGAAGTGTCATTTTCCCTGTTACAGAACAAATCTATAACCACGCATGAGACAGCGCCAAGAAAGCCGATAAGCTTCCTGCTCTGCAGAGGGGTGGGGTCTCTTAAAAGAAATTGAGCAGCCTTCACCTCTGTTTGCTCTGTTAACCCACACCTGTGCCCACAGCAGCGCTGTGCCAGCCATTACGGTGGTGCTGCTTGATGCATCTCACTTAAGTGGCAGAATAAGCACAATACACTGAGCTCTGCTGTGGCCCACTCTATCAGTGTGTCTCAAAACATCTCACATAAGAAGTCAATATACTTAATTTTACAGAAGAAATGGAAGCACAGACACAAAACTGCTCTAATCCTCCCTATGCTGACATCTACTCAGAATGAGGGGCTTTTGTGCTGTCTCAGCTCTCAGTTCCTGCACGACCCTACCAAGGGCCCTGCCATGTTTGCTGCATCTCTCGCCTAACTTCTCCTCAACAGACACTGCTGTTGCTCTTCAGGAGGCACAAATTAGTGTGGAAATTCAGGGTAGTTTTGTGAAGCAGAAAAACATCCCCACTCAGGCTCAGACTGAGTCCAAGCCAAACACACTTTGGATTCACAGTGAAATGAAGAAAAACAATGGAAAAACAGAGACAGACAGGCCCTCTTCCCAGAGCCACTCACCTCTATTGTGGGGTCATATTCATCAACGAAATGGTTCTGAATGAGCTGTATCGTCAAAGCGCTCTTCCCAACACCACCAGCTCCCACCACCACCAGCTTGTACTCGGTCATCTTCCAGCCGACCCCAGCTCAGGACTTCCAGGAGTACCACCACCTGCAAGGAGAAACACAGACGTCAGGAAAGGGGCCTGCTGCTGTCTCTGCAGTGGGGGCTGCCTGACCAGCTCCAGGACACGAGTGGTTGGAAAACACAGAAATCTGTGAAGAACAGGTTCATTTTGTGGGTACCCATGCCCTTTCCCAGGCAACTGTCCCTGACACCTTGTCCCAGAAGCACACGGATGCCAGGACATGGGAGTCAGGGATCTGCCATGTCACACACTATGAAACACAAAGACCACCCAGCTCGCCAAAGCAGATGATGCAGAGGTGAAGTACTCAGAGCGGCCCAAAGGTATCGGACCTGGCAGTGGCAGACAGCAATACAAGACTCAGTCTCTCGGTGCAGGACGTTAGTCCAGGCTCTCATCTGAGAAGGTTTTCCTGGTCTTTTAAGGTGCTTGACTTCAGCAGGGATTGAGCATGGGACAAGGTCAATCCAGTCCACTCTGAAAATAAAAATTCTGGATGACAAAAAGAGAAATATTTACCATGCTCTTCAGGGGGAAGAAAAACAGCAAGTCACCACCAGGGACTCATGTATTTTTAAAGTAAATTTTCTCTAGCTATGAAATCGTCACTGCGATGTGTTCTACCTAAATCCTGCCGTTTACTGTCCTCCCAAGCTTCATCCAGAGATGTTTAATCTAATACCCTCCACTACTAATGAAGGTTACTTAAAATGATCAAAGAAATCACAGTGAATATGAAGCCATGCACCATGTGTTCCTTGGGAGATTCTGCATATCCTTCAGCCTGACATGGGGGAGGAGAACTCAGAGATCCCCAGAGCAAGCTGCACCATGTAAGGGAGTATTTTCCAGATAAGAAAAGCAAGGTGTAGGATAAGGATTTGCCTTATCTCAAGCTGGTGACCCAAAATCAGCAGACAGATTTGAAAGCCTTGGCCAAAGTGCTTTGTATGTCAACACCAACACTTGCAGTAGCGAGAAAACTGGGAAGAGGTCCAGGCCCCCCTCAAATAAGGTTTTTCAGCTAAATGTTTTCACCTTGGAGGCTGAATTCCAAGCAGCCTGCCTTTTGCCGTAGGGCAGGTTTGAGATGGCAGCACACCCACATCCTCTGGCCGTCCTCTGCCTAAAAACTGCCTCTCACCAAACTGGTGGCTGCAGTTTGAGCTAGAGAAGCCCACAGGTTATGTCCTGCTCCTGGGCGGAAAGCAGCCCTGCGGAGGCGGCATGTGTATTCCCACTACACGAAGCTGGCACAGAGCACAGAGGAGGACGAGTGGCTGCAACAGGCAGCACTACCAGAAAGGTGCTCTCTGGGGATGCTTAATGGGGACGGCAGCAGACAACCACACTCATGCAGAAATTTGCCCCCTTCAACAGGAGAAAATCCCCTCCTTTTCCTCTCTGCTTCCTTAAATATCTGCCCCAGTTCTATCAAGAAAGAGGAACTCCGACTTAGCATTAAGGTTACAAACACCCCAAGCTTTAAGCAGACGTCCGCACTCCCTGGAGCACTGCTCCTTGATGCTGAACGTCACCTCAGGCCGGACCTCGCGGGTGCTAACTGCAGGCTGCAGGGAAGGAGCCCAGGAGGAGGTGCCAGCCAAGACCATGGCCTGGCTGCCGTCCCGCGTGCTCTGCTCGCACGTCACCTGCTTTTTCCAGCAGCGAGGGTCCACATGCTTCCTTGTTTGCCCTCAGAGCTCTGCGAGGAGCCAGATGCCATGCAGAGCAGCGCCGGCCCCAGGAACTGCCTGGGCACAGCAATTCCCCAAACATCATAAAACCGCAGCGTCTCAACCCATCTGCAAAAACAACCCTGGGAGCCAAAAAGGTAGCTGTGCTCCAGCTCCCCAGCACAGACATGGAAACCGGGGCTCCCCACGCACTCGCCTCTGAACTCCCTTCTCCAGTTGGCCCCAGCAGGCTTCGTGTGATGGCGGCACAGGGAGGAGCTGGTTGGCAGAGTGCGGCTCGCATGCCGCGAGCACAGCCGAACGCTGGGAATGCCAGGCTGCGGTTGCAACAAGGACTCCCGCGCCGCTCGACGCAGCAGCAGCTGCGGGCGCATCGTGCAGGAGCAGCAGATACCTGCGCGGCAGGAACAGAGAAGCTGCTGAGGGGCTCCATCCTTCGCCCCCTAAGCCCAGAGCTTCTGCCCGGATGGATCCCTACTGGGGATCCCTGCGACTCCTCCGGGCATGGCCCTTTCCTGCAGCTCTCGCAGGGCTTCCCAAACCTGCAGCAGCTCTGCAGGGCTTTATGCAGCAGTGCCGCTGAACCGCCGCTCTCCAGTGCTGCTGACACGGAGCCACCGCAAGCCGATTCCCCTCTCCCAGCTTGTTTTTCGTCTGGATCAATCCCTCGACCCCATGCTGGCACAGTGCAGGAACTAGGAACAAGGAGGCTGCAGACACAAATGTTATGCTGCCTCCAAATATATTGAGTTGTATTAGTTGTGGGTATCCACACTGGCTCTCCTGCTTCAGCTCTGCTCCCGTAAATGGATGGCATTAGAAAAAATACGGAGTCGGCTTCAGATAAATTGAATCCAAGAAGCCATTAAACAGTGTGGGTTTATGGCTTTGTTTTTCTATCTGATGAAACACTGGAAGATTTCCCTGTCTGTAGCAGAAGCAGCTGCCCAGGTGTTTATTTTTCTCCTTGTAACACAGCACCACTGTAATGTCTTCACTGCAGTTCTGCCAGCTCTGAGAAATCTAAGCCATATTTCATGATTTCTCTAAAATCAGGCCCTGAGATTACACAGTATTATGAGGGAACGTAGCTATTTCATTAGAAGAAAGAGAATGAGATCTTCAAGACCCGCCTGGATGCAGTCCTGTGCCAGGTGCTCTAAGTGGCCCTGCGTGTGCAGGGGGGTTGGACTAGATGACCTCTAGAGGTCCCTTCCAACCTTAGGCATTCTATGATTCTATGATTCTATGAAAGAAAGAAAAATAACTGTCTTGCCTTCATGGCTGCAGAAAAGACTGTGAAGAGTTTGAGTCCTAGCAGCTCAAAATCAGGCAGACAAGTTTTAAGAAGACTGATTTAAAAACAAACATTGAAGTCCCGATTCCTGCTGCTCTGAGGTCGGAAGGCTCTAGTCACTTGGCTGGCAAAGCCAGCAAGGGCCATAGTGATTTGAGCCATAGGGAAACACTCAGAAGGAGGCCACATCTTCATCTGAAAGCCCTGGCTGCAGCACGGATGCACTCTCGGGACACGCACAAATTTGGTCGGGCGGCTGGTACCAAGTGCACCAGCAAAGGCCATTGCACATCCAGCCCGTGTTTGCACCTAGCGTATTTGCTAATGCAGTGCAGATCTAATCTAAAGTAGGCCAAAACTCTCTGACTTCGATGTCCATCTGATTGCAACCTTAAATCACTCAGACAGTTCAATCACCTACTCAGGCTTGGATCAGACACAACCAAACCTTGCCAGAGCCCTTTCTTTAGCTGCTATCTCAGCATGGAAAGACAAATAAAGCCGATATCCAGCTCAAGCACCCAGGATCTTGGAGCAAGGCAAGGAAACAAGCAGCACGGGCCCAAGCAATGTGAAGCAGGAACCCTGGATCCAGGCAGATGCTGTGGTACCTTTCTCCACTGGTGGGAAAGCCGTAGCCCATTAAGGGAGGAGAGAAAATAACGTGCAAATACTGTGATGGCCTAGTCTATCCCCACGCATGGTGCTCCTTCCCAGCAAAACCCCATGTACCTCTGTTCCTGTGCCAAGAAAAAGCTGAGGCTTGAAAGCAAGGCTACAACAGTGTCTATTGCACACGATGGCACTGAGTGAAGGAATATGGCTCTGCTCCATTAATGTACACCCTTGCTTACACAAACAGCTCCACGCCCAAGGGACAAGAGAGGTGCCCTTTCCACCCTGGGCTTCTTATGTCTGTGATGGGAAGAGACATTTAACAAGGTAAGAGGCAGGGAAATGGGGCCTGAGGAAAGAGGCAACTGCCAACATCCACCAATCCTGCTGGCCCAAATGGGATCACTCCTACGGCCAAGCAGCTTCACAGCCAGAGAGGGGTCTTGAGGGTCTAAGGGGGCCGTTCAACCAAGTCCCACCTTACAGAGCAGAGAGATCTGTGACTCATAGCAAAACACGCAGCAGCTGCCAAGAAAGGCTTTGAGGGGCCGCAAAGGTCCATAATGTAACCAGGCTTCTCCAGGGGCTGATGGGGGAGCAGCTCCTGCAACAACGCTCAAGGGGAGCTGCAATGCTGCCCAGGACGACGAATGCAGCCTGAGCTGCCTCTCCTGCTCCAAGCCCCACAGGCCCCTGCCCGGGTAGAGGCCCAGGGCACAGGAGCTGTGTGTGGAGGCTGTGCCTCCTGCCTCGCCTTGGCCACAGACGGAAGAGAATGGGTCTCCCATGCTGGCCAGCTTTGAGACCAGTTTCCCAAACATGCAGCTTATACTTGGCCTTGGAAATAAGTCCCTTGCAAATGGTCTCGGCCTGCATTACAGCCTGCTTTGAATGCAGTGCCTCGGCTCTCCTCAGGGTCTCCATTTCAGCCCAAAGGAAATCAGGAGAGTGGTCAGGGCAGCCGGGGCCACCATCCTGCACAGATCCGCACACACATGCACTCTTGTTCCCAGGAGCCAGGGCAGCTTCCGAGACTGGGCTTTTGTATGTCGCTGTCTGTCAGCAAAACCCAAGGAGAGCTGCGCAGGGCGCTGGGTGCGTGGAGTGCTGGACAGAGCGCGGGGCTCTGCAGCGCTGCAGCAGGGACAACTCAACCCTGCACATCTCCCTGCCCGCCTCCCCGCCCTGCAGCCACACGGGCCTTTGTGCTCTGGCTCCCTCAGCAAAACACGAACCTGCAGTTCCCTCCTCCTCCCCCACCTGAGAGGCAGCAACACTTGAAATGAAGGGAGGTTCCTCCTCACCCACACGTCCCCTAATATCTGCTGTCAAACTGACTGTGCTTCTCTGGGTCTTGCCCTCGTTGGGAGGATGGGAAGAAGTTTCAGGCCATGGGGACTGCTTAGGCCATCTATCTGCAATTTTACCAAAAGATGTTCAATAAAACAAACCACAGTAAAAAAAAACCCAGAGCTACACAGAGACAAAACCACTGTGGGCAATGCTAGCCGGCGCAGCACAGCTGAACGCGAGGTCAGCACTGCATCCTCCGCAGGGGAAGCGAGGCAGAGCCCGGCCCAAGGTGCTCTGCAATGCAACAAAGTCAAAGTTAACGGAGCATCTGTGGCTGAAGAGTCCCCCAGTCCTTCCTTCCGGTAGCCATCCCCAGGCAGCTTTGCTGAAGGGCAAGTCGGAGCACACTGAAAGTCAGCTGCCCGCTTGACAGATCCTCTAATAGTTGCAGCATTCCTCACACTTATCTCCTGTCCTGGACAAGTAGATCAGACAACAGAAAATGCAGACAGAAATGCAAAGACCTTTAACTGAAGGAGTGGGATGCTCTGGCCTCCTGAAAGCACCTGGTTATGATTTATCAGTGAGAGAAATTAAATGAATTAGAGGTGGGGTATGATCATGCCAGCTTAAACATTCAGAGACGTCTCTCCTTTCTCCAAAGCACCCATGATAGTTGCTCTTCAGAGGGAGTACAGACCCAACCACTCACCATGGTGAACAACCCCACATGGTCTCATTCAAGAAACCACCCTTCCAAAGATAACATATCTGGTTTTCCCAAGAAGGAGAGGTGGGGAAGAGCAGGAAGAGCAAGGACATGTGCCAGAGAGATGATAACAGACCCAAGTTACCACGGTCAGTCAGGGACTCACCGGACAGAAATCTGCAGCCTGCTGATTGCTATGAAAGTCTTTTCTGGTGTGAGATTTTCCAGAGGAGAAAAAACAAGCAGTTGTAGTTCTCAGCAGCTAATGCAGATCCCAGACATTGTTGACCAAAACATAACAGAGCAAAACATGAAAGCACAGCTTCCCGGTCCCACGCAAGCAGCAGTAGCCTGAGCTGGGTCAGCCACCTGTTGCCATCCCTGTCCATCCAAACCCATTGCCTCCGTGGTACGTAGCAGCCTTCCTCACTCTTGCAGCCTTGAAAAGCAGTGCAGGGCTGCCGAGCAAACAGCCAAGGAAGATGCCACGGAGCAGAGCCATCCAGGAGCACTGCCTGTGGAGAGCAGGGCTGGGATGTGAGCGCCAAGCCAGCAGCCCGAGCACGGAGCTGCTGCTCTGCTTCCTGACCTCGCGGATTTTCTCCCGTAGAGAGAGGGCTCCTGGCTCCCATTCAGAGCTGTCTAGGAAAGAGCCGAGAGCTTCCGCCTGGCAGCAGCAGCTGCTCCCAGCCCAGTAGCCCATGAATCCTCCCCCGCCTCCGTGGATTTCCCAGGCAGCAGGAGCAGCACAGCTTCAGGAAACAAGAAACATCTGCCAGCCTTGTACAGGGAGCAGGGAGAGCAAGCGCCCTGCGCCAGCCCCGTGGCCTCAACGGGAGGGGTGAAGGCCAAGGTGAGAGCAGCAGGCACATCCCTCCGTGCCTTCTCTCCAGCTGGGCCTGAGTGCACCAGGCTGAGGGCAAGGCCAAGGCCCTGGCTGCGGCAGCGAGGGCTGAGAAGAGGCACAGCAGCTCTTGCAGGTGACCACGCATGGGGCCAAGACACAAAAGCACTGTCAGACCTAAGGCAGCTGAGCATAAGCTCCCCTTAGAGAACTTGCAGAAGTTACTCCAAGGTTCAGCTATGTCCCTGCTTCAAGCTCATCCTACACAGAAGAGCCTGACACTCTGCACAAAATACAGACACAGGGCTTGGGGGCCTGGCTGATGATCACAGCTGAACTTATAGCAAAGCTAGGACAGCCTTGAGAAATCTTCCAACACTTGCTTAGTGCACGTGGAGGTGAGGAACGTGGAGGCTTGGCCCACTCCACACTGCCTAACCTGTCAGTAAAGCTTAAGGTAAAGTTCAGGTGTCAAGGGAGAGGGATTTGCAGTGGATCCCCAATGCAGTCACCACTAAGGGCCTCTGACAGCCTTCAAGCTGTATCACAGGGGCTTTCTCTGCTTGCCTCATACTGACTTGTTCCTCCCCAAGATGGACACAAACAAGCCAAGAGGGAGATTTTTGTGCAGTGCTGCCATGTTGAGGC
Organism: Crypturellus undulatus; assembly: GCA_013389825.1. Taxonomy (NCBI): domain Eukaryota; kingdom Metazoa; phylum Chordata; class Aves; order Tinamiformes; family Tinamidae; genus Crypturellus; species Crypturellus undulatus. The sequence continues at coordinate 118,755 of VWPW01002560.1, read as the reverse complement.
CAACTGCAAAGGAAGTTTTACAATTGCTTTGCATTACTGAACATACTAACGTGATATTTCAACCCTGCTTGTCAAGTGGGAAGATCTGCCTTTAAAGATACAGGAAATCAGTTCCATTTCTGCAAATCTCTTAAAATACATCTCAGATTGGGCACCTTTTCTTCCCAAAGCCCTGTCCACACGAGCTGATGAACCCGTCGAGCACAAGTACGTTAGTGTTTGACTTTCTTCCCCTTTGTCACAGACACCTTGCAGACAGAAGTGGTCTACAGTGCTCCATGAAAACAATGCTCGTCTTAACCATCCGTCAGCGGTCTGGGATGACACATCCATGATTCCGGAAGGTTGACAGGGCAAACCTTGCTGCCGCAGCCCTGCTGCTGTTCCAGCTCCTCCACTCGCTGGTGCACAACACTGTCACCAGCTACACAGACACAGCCCTTGCTAAGACCGCAAGATCATCTCCAGCGGCTTGAAATGCCACCTTTGCTTCACTCAAGGATCAAAATGCTGATGTTCTCCTCGGCCTGAAAGAGATTAGGGAAATGAGGCTGGCAAGCCGAAGCTCTGCTGCGAAGCACAGCCTATCCAGTGCTTCATTTTAATTTACTTGTTGCTTTTCAAATTAACAAACAAGTGGGCTGCAAATCTATCATGATGTGCTTGCAGTGTTGGCTCACTGGCTTTATATTCACAAACTCCAGACAACACAGCCCACAGCTGAAATGAGACAGGCTTGCCAAAATGAAACAAGAGCTGCAAATGGTGTCCCCACTTTGGAGAAACAACTTAGAGATAATAAATGTCTTACACTTAGAGGGCAAAAAAGAAGAGAAGAGAAGAGAAGGGCGGGGCAGAGAAGAGAAGAGAAGAGAAGAGAAGAGAAGAGAAGAGAAGAGAAGAGAAGAGAAAAGAAAAGAAAAGAAAAGAAAAGAAAAGAAAAGAAAAGAAAAGAAAAAGAAAAGGAGAAAAACCTAAAAAGAACGGAATGGCTCTCTCCAGCCTTTGGAAATTCTTGCAGATCTGAAGGAAGATGCAGTCTGCCCTAAAAGCTGAAGAGCAGAAATACTGCTGCAGAGGAGGAAAAGGGACAAAAATGACATCACGTAGGAGGCTTCAAACACAGCCACCCATTCAAGGAGATGCAGGAAACCCTGGATGAAGAGCAGTGAAAAGCTGAAGGCGGGTCCAAGGTGCAGGCAAGGAAAAGAGAGCGTCTGTCTCTCCACCAGAGCCATGAACATGTCCCAGCACCAGGCAGAAGCCACAGCTTTGCAGAGCCCGCAAGCAGGTATGGACCAGGCCTTGCCCTGCACCCTGCCCTTGCAGAGTTTCCAGTTGAGGCGCCCCTGGCAGTACAACCCCTCTATATATTTTAATTATACAGGAAAGCAGCACAATCATCTGCTATTAGCAGCAAGCTGGTCTGGCTATACTGTTCTTCCTTTTCTTCACAAATTGCACGTTTAATAAGGATCTTGGTTGTGTGCTTACTCTGTCACAGAAACAAGTAGTGGTCTCAGCTCTGTCTAATGGTTTTATTAAAACTACTGAAAGCAGCACCCAATCTAGACAAGTCATTAGCATGACAAACCCAGTTCATAATCCGCTGTCCTGGAGCTTTCTGTCTGAACTGATATTCAGCAGAGGAATCGCCTCTTAGCCAGTAGAAGTCATCAAATTGATACACTCAAAAGAAAGGTGAGCAGGTTCCCATGGTGGACAAGTGCAGCTTGTCCCTCTCTATGTAAGCAAGAGCAGCAAGCGTAAGGACAAAGGAGACTGTAGTTTTGCCGGAAAGCCTAAGTAAAGGTGAACGACTGAAGGCCAAAACCTAGCTACAAAGAGGCTGGGACACCAGGGGATGATTAGGTAATGCAAACAGAGCACTAGTCTGGCAGCCAGAACCTAGGCCTAGCGTTGACTGTGCTGGCGCATGTGCGAAATTGGTGTGGGGGAGTGGGAGGGAGCTCCCACTGCTGAGATGCAGATGACTGTAAACCACCACAGCTCCTCTGCTTTCATCTGCTTTCCTACCTCCTGGAGCCAAGCACGTGGTTTGGAGGCAGACACTTCCCCCCTTGGGCAGGCAGCACTCAGCATTACCCTAGAAAAGAAACTTCTGCCCAGACCTCTCTGCCGGCTTTGGAAAAACGAAGGAAGAAAATACTCTGCATGATGGAGAGGCCTGGACAGTAACAGAACTCAAGAGGCAGCATTTGGTCTTAGTTGGCACTAAAATCCCATTTATAAATCATCAGTGAAAGGCAGTGTGATACATCTTCAATGTACAAGGGAAAGCACAGGTACCCTAGGAAAGTTACAAGACCCACACGATAGATGAGAACAGCTGTAACTACTAAAATGTGTTGGCAATCAGGAATCTTTTGATTTGCTGGACTCAGTACCAAACTGTAATGCATGATTCCCCCGCCAAGAATATGTCTACAAGAAATAAGGTACAATAGAATATAAACTTGGACTAGATGTATAGGTAGCTTCTATGTATCTCTAGAAACACAATTATTAACAGGGATAGAGAACAAATTTCGGGACAAATGCTGCCAAGTAACAGGGTGGGAATTACAAAAAACACTGTCTCTAAGCTAGCTGTTCTTCAATAGCCTTTCCTAAGTATCTTAGAAGGGACAAATACGAATCTATTCCTCTAGCCACGGAGCTACAAGAAATGCAGCAGCAAATGCTCTTTCGGGGATGCTGGCCACGTGCAGAGACATTCGTGACACAAACACCACTGCTCTCCTCATTTCAGAGATAGGCAAAGCAAGCAAGTCAAGGGACTGGCCCAAAGTCACTGAGCAACTGGGAACTAAAGCTGGGAACTAAATTCAGCCAACAGGACTCCCAATTCTGCGCCTTGAGCACTCAGCCTCACGGTGTTCACAGCTACTGTGGTGACCTGGAGAAGAAAGCTCCATGTGCAGGTTTGGACGGGAAAGCCGTTGCTGTCCCACTGCGTCTCTGTGTTTGGCTGTCCCAGCTGGCAGCTCCCCACGCAGCAGAGCTGCCCTTGCAGGGATGTTTGGCGCAGACAGCAAATCCCAGGCAGGGAGGCCCGCTGTGTCTGGGAGGAGCCCAGCTCTCCAATTATCCTCATGAAATCACAACTGTGTCACGAGCGCAGGGAGGGCAGCGGCAACAGGCAGAGGCGCGGGATGCTCTAAGGCACAGAGCACAAGCGACGGATGGGAAGGGACTAGTTGATAGGGACTAGATGATACCGACACAAGACAGGGCAGCAACCAACAGGGCTGACAAACAAAAGGCCACATTTAATCCACTCTGTGGAGGTCACAGGTGGCATTTTGCAGCTGAGACATCCTCCTGCCTCAGGAAGACACTTCTTCCCTCCCTCCTGAGTGGCCCCCAGCCAGCCCCAGCCAGCGAGCAGCAGGACGAATGGAGATAGTTCAAAGAGCAAATGCGCTTCCAGGCTCCCACTTCTCCGTGCAGGAGAGTTAGCAGACAGCGACTGCCATTCCTGCAGGAGGGCAAGAGTCATGGCCAGACGGGGACATATGTCACACAGCTCATCCAAGAGCAAAGAACAAGCACACATGCAGCGTGCCTGGAAGAGGACGGCACGTGCTGCTGGGCTGGCAGCGTCTGCTGGGCCAGAAGACGAAGGCTAAATGCCAAGGCCTTGGAGAGCCGCAGCTGCCTCCTGGCACACCACCACGCACACCGCCAGGGAAGAAGCTACTCCGTATCGTAGCAGGAGTTGGCTTCAGGTGTACGTCAGAGCAGTTTTCTGGTCCGGTCATGACTGTATCTTAGAGACCACGTGTCTCCCAAACATAGTCCCACTGACATCAAAAAAATCTCAAACTATCACCTCATGGAGGGATTTTCAGCTGGTCAGAGAGCTTTTGCTGAGGTGTCAGCACACGATAGATGGGGCATGTCATGAAGGAGATGGGCCTGGCTGGAACTGTCTCACCGTTTCTCTCGGGCGCGCCACAGCTCCAGAAAGGGAGAAGCCACTGGCTCACTGTGACCTTACACATCTCACAAGGAAAGGACCACTCTACCCGTCCTGGCCTGAGCACAGGCACTGCATATTGGAATAAAAAAAGTATCCTGCATTCAAGAAGCACATTCCCGCTACAAGATTTCCGTTCTCCTTTCCCTCCCCATTCTTCCCCATTCCTCTGAAACAACTGCTGACGGGGAAAATTTCAAAAGCTAGTTTCAGGAAGCCCTTCTAAGCCGTTTTCATTTTGAAGAATTTGCAATGGAAATAGGTCTGACTTCAGCTTCCTGCTTGCTTTAAAAAATCTTAACACACATTTTTATAGCAAAAAAATGGACAAAGAAGCAAAGTTTCTGCAACTGGGAAATTTCAAAAGTTGTTTTTGTAATGCTTTTGATTTTTGAATCCTTTTAAAAATATTTCTCAGAAAATAACCTTTTAAAAAGGCCATTTTGGGGAGACAAAATAATACTATGAGTCCTGGTAAACTCTGGTCTCAAGGAACGAAATGGTGCATGAAGCACATGCCTTATCTTGCCACAGCCACTGCAGCAGAAAGGTTGGGAAAATGAGCCAGAGGGAGAGGAAGTGGGTGGAAAAAAGTGCAATGTGGGATAGTGAATGAATATCTTAGCATAGCACTGGCCTGGGCTCCTTACAACCCGCAGTGCCACTCACCCTTTGGATAGCTAACCAGTCCGGCACAGAAATAGGGTCCTCTCGTCTGGGAATGGCTCCAGACCCCCCTAGAAGGAAAAGAAACACAGAGGAGTGAGAATACGACAAGCTCTGGCTCTGCAGAGGATACAAGATTTTACACAAATGATCAAGTGTTTGTGCCAGCCACGATGCCCACGAGAAGGGGGAACTGTGCACGGGTGGCACAGGATGTACAGCTGTCCTGGAGCTCCATGAAAACTCCCTGCACTAGTTGCCTGAATTGGTGAGGGGAATCACGCTCCAAAAGTGCCTAATGTCTGCACTGATGGCACAGGAGGCCAAGGTGCCTGCCTCTCACAGACAGCTAGCTCCACAGAGGCCCCAGCAGTGCCAACAGCAGGGCTGAGCAGAGTAGTCAGGATGGCACTTTCCCAAATGCAGGTCCCAGGCTCCTGCCTGGCCTGGCTGGACTTGGATCCAGTTAGTGGGAGGTACTGGCGCAAACTGGGACAGCATTGCTCAAGCGTTCGCGCTTTGAGGCAGCTGAACACTCCCCTCCCCAGGGCACAAATACGCTGCTTCCCCTTAATACCTGCCGAATGTCAGCCTGTTTTCAGCTCAGGGAATTTCTTGGACTTGGCGTCATTTGTCTATTTAGAGATCCTCAACAGATCTCTCTTCCAGGCACTTGTCTAGTCTCCCCTGAACCTTGTCCATCTTTTGACAAGGCACTCCACAGGTCTACCAGCCTCCCCGTGGTGCGAATCCCCCTTGGCTAGCACTGAGTTTGGCTCCCCCCATTCCTTGGATGGCTTCTATGTCTTGTACTGGAAGAAATTCCCACGTGTTCTCTCACACATGGTATCACGGAGCACTGTCATATATTCCAAGTTAGTGTCTTTTCTAGGAAAAGGTGGCTCTGATGTTCTTTCTGGTCATTTTTCAAGACAGAGCAGACATAGTGACAACGCTGGACTGGTTGCAGGTGAGGGAGCTAAAGGCCAGCCCACCCTAGGGTGAAGGCAGCGGAGCGGATCTGTTTCCACAATGCCTCCTCTAGTAATAAGCAATTTCATCTCTGTGATGATCATGCCCCTGAATCCACTCAGCCCATGCAGAGCCCTTGCAGGTGCATACCCTTAGTCACAGGGTAACTGCGAAGCCGGGAACCACCGCACAGAGCAACCTGCAGGGTTGCTCTGGCCAATCTGGGAGAAGAAGATACACAAAAGGAAACAAGGGCAGGCAGGGAGGCTGAGGTTCCTCGCCCACTGTCCTTCCCCCAGGGCATATTATTAACCAAGGGACAGGATGCTGTTCCAGCAGGATGACTGTGCTGCCTTAGTTGTTGTGCAGCTGCTAGTCAGGGGCACACTGCTCATTTACAGGCCAAGGGGCACTGCTCAGCAAACCCCTTTTCCCCAGCCCATGCTTGGGCTGCCCTCCTCGCATGGCATGGGAGACATTCTCCCTGAGAAAGCGGGGCCCAAGGCAGGAAGCCAAGGCGTGAAATGCAGTCAGTCGAGTCACAGAGGAAGGGGCAAGTGTGGTGAGAAGCAACGCCAAGACACCTAGGTGAGAGCACGTGGCCCAGGCTGTGCCAGGGCCCACGCATCGCTCCCTGTGGGCAGCCTCTTCCAGCAGCGCTGGCGTGACGTGCCTGAGCCTGCTCCTGAGCCAGCTGTGGCACAACAGACTGAAAAGCTGTAGCTCAAGGCTCCTCTGCCGATGCCTGCTAGCAAGCTGCAAGTTGGAGCACAACTGCCAGAGGTGACCAGCAAGGTGTTCACCGAGCACGGCTGGCAGAAGGTCTGGGGAAGATTTCGGGCGTCCTGAATCGACGCCTTGCCACTGAGGATGAGTAAATCCCATGTGCGTGGGTCTAAAGCCAGGCAGGGAATCATCCATCTGTGGTGCATGCAATTACTGAGCAGGGGCTTCACAGAAAGAGAAAGGTCTGAAGGCTAAGTCACGAGATCTAAGCTTGGGTCCTGGATTACTCAACCTCATTCCACTGCTCACGGTAAATCAGATACAAGAGGACCTCTTTCTGATGGCATTCCCTCCCTCTGCAGCAGTCTGGTTTTAAAAAAGCAAAGGAAGGCTGCTGTGGGTGGGTTATTCAAATGAATCACCAGTACTGCACAGATTTGCTGCAAATATGGCTCAGAAGAACAGCCTCCACACTGAGAAGGGAGGAATCTCCCTCTTTTGGCTATGGAATGACAGATGAAAGGCCACTACACAGGGACTCTATCTTGTGCAATTGGTACTGCACTGTCTGTGCTGCAAGAGCATCCACATAAGGAGACCCATTCCTCTTCATTTCTGAGTAGCTTCCATGCAGGTTTGAGTCCTCTATATATGCCAAATGGAGATTGTCCTCCACAGAGAGTTCACAGTGTAAACAAATCCAGAGAAATCAAACCTCGACTTTGCAAGGAGGAACCCACAGCTGCCAAGTGACTTGCTCACAGTCACACAGGAAGCTCTTGCTACCGCTGGGGATTTCTAATCACCCAAGTTCTAGCCTTTGCCGCAGATTGCGCTTCCCTTCAGTGGCTGTGGAGAGGATCACAGTGCGGGACGTCCCGCACATCAGCTCCGTCACAGCCTCCAACATCTACTGGCAGAACTGCACAGTCAGCAGTGGGGGCGGGTATTTCCTTCCAGAGCTTCCTTAGGACCCTGCAGCAACAACGACATGCAGGATCTGGGCAGGCTTATAGCCAACATCCAACAGTAAAGCTGAAAAGAAAACACAGGAAAACAAGACACTAACCCTGACTCTACCCCACTGCGGAAGAAAACTGAAGCTTGACAACCCGATTAACAAATATACAGAGACACTCTGAGAGCAGCAGAGCTGCCTGTGATAAGGCCTACGAGTTTGGTGGCTACATCTTCTGAAGTCCCCTGGAAATCTGGGGAATCTTTAGTTTCCATGAAAACCTAATGCTAAGCAAGTGGTGACCCGGTGCCAGGCCTGGCCTCCCTGCTGCCTTTCTTATGGCAATTGCTCCTCCAGACCTCTACTCCCCATCTTTGACTCAGTTTGCTTGCTGTCCTACCATGACCTAATGTTCATGAGGGAAAGGGCAACACATGGCTCCAGTCCTCACTGAACCAGCATGAAAGCACTTACAAATGTTCCATTTGCTTTATGTTAACCACCCTTCCTAGTCTGAAAGGGGTGCAGAGAGGAAGCAAGTCAGCACACAGGCACTGCTGTGAGCACAATTCCACTAAGACCACAGTTCCCTAACACCCCAAGCTTTGGGAATGACAGCTCTCCAGGGAAAACAGTCAGACAAGAGTGTTCATGAAGCAAATGGGCAAAACAATACCCAAGGGAGTTTGGACACAGGCTGGAAACAGAGAGAAGATTTAGAGAGAGAGGAAAAAAAAAAAAAAAGATTTTCAGAGAAGAAAAATGTTTGAGTGAACCACAGCAGCACCTGCCTGCAGGAGCAGTTGGTCCCACTCTGGCAGATACCTGGTGGTCAAACACAGCTGGCGCTTACAACCAGCTCAGGATTTCATGTTCTCTCCACTTAATTCTTCAGCACTTGGGTTTCTGCTGAGCATATGCTGAGAACAAAGAAAGAGATAGGCAGAACAGAGCCTACAAATCTGCAGCAGGAGCTGGAAAACTCAGAGTCGGCTGAGAGCAGAACAGAGCAGCATGAGCCTCCAGGTCCCCTTCTAACCTAACTGTCCCTTTCTTCAGGCCTGGCAATGTCCATCAACCACAGATCAAGCCCTGCATGGCTAACTTCCCAGACAAATCCCTCGTTGCACCAAGGAAAGGTCTCACACATTAGGGACAAAATGAGGTGTAAGCTAGTGCTGCCTATAAAGCCAAGGTAAAACTTGCCAAGCAGATTTCCACATGGACAGAGCAGATCTTCTCTCTCCTATAGAGATATGGCTCTCTCCTATAGAGATATGGCTCCTATAGAGATATGGCTCATATGGCTCACTGCACCNGAGCAGCATGAGCCTCCAGGTCCCCTTCTAACCTAACTGTCCCTTTCGTCAGGCCTGGCAATGTCCATCAACCACAGATCAAGCCCTGCATGGCTAACTTCCCAGACAAATCCCTCGTTGCACCAAGGAAAGGTCTCACACATTAGGGACAAAATGAGGTGTAAGCTAGTGCTGCCTATAAAGCCAAGGTAAAACTTGCCAAGCAGATTTCCACATGGACAGAGCAGATCTTCTCTCTCCTATAGAGATATGGCTCATATCTCTATAAGCCACTGCACCACATACTCGAGTATGCTGCGTATGCTGCTCCTAATTAAAAAGTGCGAGAACAGAGAGCCCCCAGGCCACAGGACACTTGCGAGGGAACATCTGCTTGCTAACTGTGCCCTGCAGCGGTACTGCCCGACCCGGCGTCTACTCCTCGGGAGCCACATGCACCCATGACCCGGAGAGGGAAAGAGCAGGACCACGCGGGATGCGCTGCGCGCAGCAGCATCAGTCCCCAGTGGCTCCCCACACTCCAGTGGGGAGCCCTGCACCTGCCCTGCCCTGCACCCTGCCCCTGCACCATGGGCAGGGACGGAGCCAAGACCATGCAGCTGAGTACTTCAGGCAGAACGGAAACACTAAGCAAAAGAAGAAGCTGCTAAAAAAGAAAGACAGGGGATATGTAAGTTGTTCAGAGAAATTAATACAAAGCATGAGATGTTTGGCACTAGAACTGATCTTAATTACACCAGCAAAGATGAAGTAGGAAGCCAGACGACTAAAGCAGGGATTTAAAGTGGCACTGCTAGATTTCATACACAGCAGCACAGGCACAGGCACACTTTCTTGCCTTGTATTGTTTACCAGCCCAGACAATCATAGTGTTACCAAAAAAATAAGGAAAAAAAAAGCGAGAGACGGATTAAAAAAAAAGAGAGAAGGACCTCTGAAATTTAAACTCAAATATACGTCTCAGTACCAACTAGGTAGAAGAATAATGTTTAACCTGCTCAGATAATCTGACTATGATACCATAAGAGATGGGCAGGCATGAAAGGGGTTACAGAGGACCCTCGTGTAGCCCACAATTTCTTTTACTCTCTTCAGTGGCAACCTACTTGGGTCCCACAGCAGGCTCATCCTACTGAGTATTCTGCAAACAACAAAAACAGGGTTCCTACTCCAAACTTCCCCTTGGAGAATGACTTTCTTTTTAAGTCTTCCTTCCTTCCACAGAAGGGTATTCCTTCTGTGCATACAACACTCAAATCATTGTCTTTATAAGCTAGCAGTTTCCCTAAAACCTTGCAGCAATGAAGTCCTCAGGCTATAAAATTACTTCTTCTTGCCAAGCTTCTATATGAGGCCTCCCAGTTCCTTTCCACATGGCTGTCTCTCTCACTGGCCTTTCAGACTTTCTGCTCCTGCTGCATTGATATTTGAGGTGCTTGTACTGCAGAGACACATTCATAAAAGAAACATAGCTGCGCTCGTTGGATTTGTTCTAGGACTTTATAAGGCTCATGCAAACAGTTCTATATTTGGTCCCAAAAAGCATAACCACAGTTCAAAGCCAACTTTACCTGACAATCCTAAGCCACTGTGCCTGTCTATTATGCAAAAAGCAGAAGATTTTAGTTGAGGTGATCCCGTTGCTGTGAGGAAGTGTAAATGGTTCTTGGGAGACCCTGGAATGGAGATCTTGCTGCTGCAGTTGGTTATTTGCCAGGTCACTGTTGTCCTTTCTTCCAGGAAAAGGATTTGTCCTGCTTATCTGTGTTAAAATAACAGCTAAAGGATCCACTGCAGGCCCACAGGGAGCTTGTTGCAGAGATGGATGGATTCTCCCAAGTCGAGTGTGTTTCAGTGACAGGGTCAAAACTAAGTGCTGAGGTCTCCCAGCTATCTTAAACACCACATAAGTGGCCCGTTCACCAGAGAGCGGATGCCCTTCCTATTGGCACCGGCTCCTGAGGATGTGCCAGACATCCTTGAGGGGTTTCTGAAAGGGGGTGGACACAGCGAGCTGCCCTGGGCCTTGCCATCCTTGTGGAGGTACAGGCCTCTGCCCAGTGAACCGTCAGGACCGCAAGCTGAGGAGCTGCTCAGGTGCAGAGCAAGGGCACTCGCGAGCCTCTGGGGCTGCCTGAAAACATCACAAGAGAATAAGGGAGGCAAAATCCTCATATAGCCAAACACCCCGCAGGGGTTGGTGTATCAAAGACTCCTCACCTTTTGTAGGTCTGTTACTGCAGATAGGAACTGCAGCAGCTACGAAGCTGCCATTCAGATCACAGGAGCCTGGTGCTGTGGGCAGCAGATGGCGTGGGCAGTGCCATCCGGGTCCCTTTATGGGGACCAGAAGAGCCAGGTGATGCAAGCTGGCACTGTCAGGGCACGACCCAGCCTGATGCGATGATGCAGACATCCTTCCTAGCTCCTGCTCACCACCTCTTGTTAAGGCATGATCTGTCTTGTGAGCTTCAGGCTGGACTCAGAAATTACTCATAAGCTATGAAAATGAGCTCCCTGAGGAAATAGTCACTAAGAGCAATCACAGACATCCTTGCTTTGGAACAAACAGCTCTTTCAGTGCTTTTTTTAAGTTAGCAGAGAACAACCACAATATCTGCAATCAGGGGCTCTACTTTATGAATCCATTTTTTTTTTCTCACAATCCTTGGTGGCAGAAAATTCTCCTTTCTTAGAAATCAAAGGTAAGTTCAGAGATGAAAGCTCCAAGAAGAGTCCTGGCTTGAACTCTGTTTTTTACAGCCTTGCCAGCAGTGTCTAACCCCTTGGAAATACTAAGTGTGGACTGCTGGAAGCTGCTGACCGCTGTCTGTGTGACAGGCTGTGATCAAATCTCGAGCGTGATCATCCTCCCTCCCAGGAGCCTAGAGGAGGCAGGATGCTGGACAGTGGGGAGATTTTGCACAGTATGACATGCTGAAAAAGGAACTCCCTGCTTCATCGTTCAGCAGCAGAGTTAAGCAGGATTTTTTGCAGGGGCTCTGGAGATGTGCATAGGAGTTTCTCCCTCTTCCACTTCAATCATATTTAACTGGAAATAAACTAACTTTTCGTTGCTTTCACCCTTAAATCCGCTCTTATTTTCAGAGAGAGACTCCCTGAGAACCAGCATGACCCTATGTTGAACCCTCAAGGCCACAGCATGGTGTAGTGGGTATAGTTCCTGCATAGCCCTCATTGCTCCCACAGGGGAGCAACAGCTACAAAAAATGCAACAAATGTTTGCAAAAAGCCTTTTTAAACAGAAAAAGCCCAGTGAAAACCACCAACTTGGATGTCAAATGAGGTATCTTTAACTTGAAACACTGCTTGAGCAAAAAATAGATGCTGCACTGTTCTGCAGAATATCTTCACTGCTCTGGGAATGTATTAACAGAAGAAGAAAATTGGTACTGTAATAGTAAGGAAAGCATCAAAATCTGAAAGCTGGTCCAAACCTGTCTTTTAAAACTTGGGATAATTCTGAATTAATTCCCTCTGCCGGGATCCAACTATGATCTAGGATTTGGACTCAAAAAGGAAAAAAAATAGACACCATAGTTTGTACCTTTATCCCATAATAGTTTATAGCCTCATCCAACAATCTTGTTTTCCACCTCCTCTACCTTAGATAAGGCCTGTACCTCCAAACCAGAATTCACCTGCTTGAACCTGGGCTGTTCCTATTCTAGCACTGGTGACTATCATGTTAAAGGGAAATTTTAAGGTAATAATGTGCAGTATGTGCAGTCCTTTGTGCACTGGCCTGTCACTGGTTAAACACCATTTAACTTCCGCAGCCCATTTTGCTTGAAGAAAAGTAGAAGTTAGTATTTCTTACTTTACATAAATCCTTAATACTGTCATAGTTTAGGCCTCAAGCACTACAGAGAAATAGACAGTTACTGTAAAGAAGCTGTTTCAACTGATAGTTGCCATTCTACAGGCTTCATTTGTAAGGTACTTCCAACTATTTTTGGCAAAACTTGAGACATACTGTTGTCATCTCAAACAGGAAATCTGCCTTAAGTTAACAGACAAAACCTGTCCTGTATTTTTAAAGGCTGACACATGGCTGCAAGGTGTCAAGACAACACCTGACTCTGTGATCGCCTGAGATCACTATAAAACAGGTGGCTAATGGCCGTGATTGAGTTTTGCTGTGTGGTAACTGCTTGATGCCACTTAAAAGCTTGATGCTTTTATTTTACAGCACCAAAGGAATTGCTGCTCTTGAAGTGAACAAATACGCAAGTACAGAGAGTGCTCAGCATACTCTTAAAAAAAAAAAAAAAAAAAAAAAAAACAAAAAAACCCAGATGAATCACAAACTTCATGAGTTTTATTAAGAGTTTTGTTGCTGTAGCTAAAATAATGAGGTTGCAGTAAAGGATGGGAATCATCCACCTAACTTCGGGTGTCTGAAAGCTGTCCTGGTCTGAACAACACCTTCTGTTTCTGAGCCTGTGTTAGAAATGAGGGATTTGCCCTCAGAAGGAGTCTATTTTCTTGCGCTGGCTGAGAAGGGAATTTGTGTGAGCCTCACCAGCTAAGAGGTCTGATGGTCTGCAGCGCAGCTGGGGCAGCCTCCCTTCGTGCAGCACACCCCAAGCAGCAGCAGCAGCTGCAGCACTTACCAACGCTCTGAAGAACAGCCTCGAAAAAAAAAAGATGCTGCAGCTGTGATCTCGCTGTGATGCGAGAGCTGGATGTCTGCAACAGCCCGAGGATACCACCATGCTGGAGAAGACCCCGAAGACCAATAAACACGAATGTGCCAAATGAGGCCGAGGGAAAGAAAAAGCAAAACCAACAATTCACGGGTATTTTTGCAAAGCACCAGGTTCTGATTCCTGCGACAGCATGCCGCTATAACATTCATTTTGCTGTTCTTGCATGATCTACATGATGATACAATGGAGCCAGGCAGCTCTGTTTCCAAGCTGCTGCTCAGAGACTGTGGGAAGGCCGATGTGCTGGCCACACACCAGCAGCGATCGCACCCCGCAGTTTGGCAGCCACGGGCTCTGCCAGGCTGAACATACACACTTTGTATCCCAAGTGCTACCTACGCTCTGAAACTTGCCCGCAACAGCCACAATACAAGCAGACAAAAGTTCCCAGAAACTCTCTGAAGCTGAATTTGCAGTAACATGTTGTTTCTTAGGGAAAACCACAACGTGCTTGTTTCAAAGTAGCCAATTGATGAGCAACAACAATAGGGAAAAGAAAAAAAAAACACCTAGCACCACTCCCCCTTGTTTCTCTCACTGGGCTCTGAGAAGCTTAAATTAACTGCAAAGCATGAGAAATGGAGCAAATACCCTCCTTGAGCATCAGAGGCCACCTCCAAGAAAATATTTGCATCTAGGGGATGTAGGAGTTGTGCAACCTGGAAAATACCAAGTCAGATATGGCATACACCTTTCACTAGGCTCTACAGGGACGTGCTTGTAACTCCGCGATGCTGAATCGGGCTAAGACGAGTGGCTTTAATTTTCTCTCTCCCGCCCTAGCCTTCACAGGGGAAATAATACCAGCCTCCTGCGTATGCAGTCTGAAGCCACGAGGCGGTATTTGCAGAGCTGAATCAGAGCTCCACGAAGCCTCTGGTAGAGCAGGGGAGGGAACATGGGTTCACTGGAATGGGAGTCTTTTTCTCTGTTTCCCCTCTGAAGGTAAAATCTTAAGGAAATGTGTGATGCAGAAGGGCTAGTTCTGCCTTGGATGCGATGCATAACTGACATTATCACATTATTTCCCCCGTTGTGCCAGGAGCCTCTCTGCTGGGACACGCTTCAAACATACGCACTATTTACTGTACCCAAGTTCAGAGGGGACAGACAACAGGGGAAACAGGAGAGCCAAACATGCTGCAGCTCTTAACTACAAGGCTCTGATGCACCCTCCTTCCGAAATTAAAGCCTCCCAAAGGATTCCAGATACTCTCCCCTATCTACCGTAAAACTGTCTTTCCCTAGAAGCAAGAGTGGTAAAGGAGGAGACTTTGTACAGGATACAAGTAGCTGAGAAAGAGCGCGCGGGGAGCTCAGGTAGGTTTTCAAGCGAGGGAAAGGTCCTGCAGAGGAAGCTGGGGTAAGTTTTGCCTTTCCCTGTAGCATGGTACGTTTGCTTCCCACCCGGGTCAGCTTCAGACTGCCAATTCCTTTGGCATCCCCAGTTGCCTTTCTGGGCGGTTATGGTTGTAACTTTGGCTTTTCACTGTGGCGATTATGTTCAAGCAATGGTTTTCTTTCTCTTTCAATTTCAGGACTCCTAAAAATATTCCCAGGCAGGCTCCTAAATAATATCTTCAAGCCCCCTGACAGCTGTTGTTGTTTTCGCCGTGAGCTCTCCAGAAACCACCTAGGGAGAGATGCAGAGTGTTGGCTGAAAACCCACCTTGGAGCATCTGAGGTGGTTGTACTGCACACAGCAGATCTCCAGAAACTCTCCAGGACTATCCATTTGTGGGTGCGTGAGCTCATGGGATTTATAGCACAAGTCTCAGCAACCACACGAAGGGTGGGGCGACTCTGCTTTTCTTAGGAGCCTCAGGATGTCAGGCTGGAGCAAAAGAACTGGCAAGGGGAACCCTCCCTGCTGCATGCCCAAGGGGCAGAGCAGGCAGCACAGGGACGCACAGGCCGACTTCAAGCTCTGCGGGCTCTTGCCACGGACAGGTTTTATGCGCTTGAAATGCCCGATGCATCACATTTCTGCAACTGGGCTAATTCTTCCCCCCAAAAAAGGCATGATGGAACAAGAGCTCCCAATCAAAGGGGAAACTCAGCCAGTCAAGAAAATCTTCCTTAGGCTACAAGGCTTTATCCCTACCAGTTGGCTCAACTTTGTTTTTCATTCTTGCAGGAATGGCTCTCAACCACCTCCAACGTGCTCCTGGTGAGCCACGCCACACTCTTCCAGAGCAACAGCAAACGTTTAGCCGCAGTGGAAGAGAAAAATAGAGTAACTGGCACCCCCCAGCCTGGCACCCCCACCCCCAGAGCCCCATTGCCCTGAGGTCATTAGATAGCGCTTCAGGGTTAGAAAAAAAGCCCTGCAGAACCACCTTCAATGCGGTCTTGCTCGCTTTTGATGTAGCTCATAAAGGTGGGATTCATCCACCTGCCACACACACATCTACACAACAGCCCATCATCTGGAATCTCTTTGTAATCAATGAGAAAAGACAGACACAATCTGGCTGGCCTGTTTTAGATATCTGCATTAGCATGAGATGAAAGTGCCTGTTTTTTTCTCCTGCCTAGATATGAGGGTTGAGGGTAAGCAGCTGAGACATTAAATGTCAACATCTGGAGAGATGAACTGCATGCTGATATTCTGCAGCTTGTACTCGGCTCATAGGCTCCTCAGAGAGGGACCATCTCATGCTGTACCTAACATGAAAGCACTTGCTGTCCCCACAGCCCAAAGGTAATACTGCACTTCAAATGATAAAAAGAGAGGCTTCTACCCCAAAGTATTTACCACAGAGACACTCCCCATTATTTTCCCTGCAACAAAATGCCAGATGGAGCCAAGTCATTTGAGGGGCTGCCTGGCTGGTAAAGAGCAGTGAAGAGCTACAAGTCTTAACCTGCCTCTGTGTCAGCAGAAAAGGAAAGTGAAATGTCCCAGGTGCCAAATGCTTTGTGCCATGAGAGTTGTAGAACATGAAAGTTCAGAAGTTTCACCTTCGAGCTGTCAGCAAGTGGACAGAGGAGGCAGAGAGAGAGGGGTGTGCAACAGCACAGGAAGGACGTGGGAGACAAGAAAAGGTGCAAGGAACGTGCAAGCCAGCTGCTCCAAGGAAAGGCTTGGGACCTTCAGAGCAATTTCAAGGATTGTTTTTCATGACTACTTACATGACCTTTTGGGTCTAGAAGTTTGATGCAGCCAGATTCAAAACAACAAGCCCAGGGGCAGTAAGCCAAAGCAGACAGTACATATTAAATGGAGCTGTCATGATGCTGGACTGGCCAGGGGAGAGTTTGAGGAGTTATTGTAAAAGATTTGTGAAGCCATCAGCTCTACTGCTAGAGAAAAAAAAATAAGCTTAAACCAGGATTGCAGGTGGAAGAACTATTGTCTGACAGCAAGATAAATGAGCAATAAGTCACTACAAAGGCCTTCTAATCCAATAGGGGAAAAAAGCACAAAGAGACTGTGTGACAATTATCTACATTGGGATTGGACTGTAGGGTTCAAAAGACAAAAAGAAGTTCAAAGTAGCCCCTTGAAAAGGCAACTTATCGCTAGCAGAGCCTTTTCTTCCTAATCCATCCATCCCTAAACAGGGACGAGAGGGTGCAAGGACTTCCATGGTTTTTAGACCAGGCAACAGTGGAGCCACATGGCCACTATCTATTGCTGAAAGTGGCAACACCTCATTCCTAGCAAGCACAATCAGACAAAACAACCAACTTTCACTTGAAGCTACCAACATATAGGAGGGCTTGGGACCTGCAGGTTTTCCTGAGGCCAGCAGAAATACATATCTATACAGCATTGTCTGAAAAACGTATATATTTATACAGCATTGGCTACTGTCAGTACTGCAGAACCATTGAGCTTCCCAAAAGCATATTTCCACTTCTGCCCTTTGCCAACAGTTTGCTGCACAGCAGGCTTGGCACACAGGGATCTGCAGCAGGCACCTTCTCAGAAACTGGTACCTGAATCACACTATCCTTAATACCAAATTAGGACAAGTCTAAGCAGCACTGAGCTGTATCTGCCGCTTCTTTAATCTCTGCAACAGGAGCTGTTCTTAATTTTCCGTCTGCCGGCACATCAGAAGACCTGTCCTTTCTGTGCCTGTTCAACACCTTTTCTTCTGAATCCATTTCGTCTCTCCAGGCCAGTAGCAGAGGGTCCTTGAGAGCTGCTGTGGCTGCCTGTGAGGATCAGCACAGGCACCTCCCAGGCTGCCACTGTGAACTGAACTGAACTGAAATGTGCAAGGGCTCACCAACACTCTCCTGCCCAGCACATGTGATGCAGCAGCAAGGCTACAGGTGCCATTAGGGCCTTGTAGGAGTGAGGAGATGAACCTAAATTCCAGGAACTGCATTTCTTTCTAGGCACCTTCCCCCTGAGATTTCACCTAAATAGCCTCCCTTCCTCACCTCCTATCCGGAGCAGGGTTATCACCTGCTCCTCCACAATTCCCCTGAATTGCCCCAGAGATGATGTATTTCAGTGGCAAATTAAACTGTCACAATGCATTCTTTTCTACACTGTTTTTTAAAACGTGCAAACCCTTGCTGCCAGAGAATTCTTTCGGAAAAATTAGATTAGGTGCCTGGGAAACAAGTTTAAAAAAAAAGCAAGGGGGTTCTTGCGTCTTAAAGAATTTTACTTCTGTTTTCCTTCTTCCTGGAAAGTTACTGCAGAAAGTCGGAAAGAAACTAGGGTGGAGTCTGAGACTATAGGCAAGCAAGGCCTTGGTTTCACAGGTTCTGGGGAGCAAATGCAGAATTGGACAGCCAAGACCTGGATGGACATACGCAGCAAGGCGATCCCAGCTCCGCAGGCCCTGCCCGGGGACCTTGTTGGGCAAGCGAAGGAACAACCTTTGGAGACAGAGGGGCCAGGAGTGACTGGACTTGTCATGTCCCACTGCCCCATGCAGGACACTCGCTCTGTAAGCAGAGCCAAGAGAAGCTCCAGGATAAGAAAAGTAAGCAGGTTTTACATCTCTGCACTGGGCACTTTGCATCACTGCAAACACTGGGCTGCAGTATTTGCAGGCAGCGTGACAAGGAGGGCATCAGAGGGGGCAGCACTTAGCGATTTTGTAGTTAGAGCAACTTCCTTGGCTCCGGACACAGCAATTGTGACCAGGCTGGATTTGCCTCAAGGAAGAAATTGAATCAGTATTCAGACTGAGGTTACTGGCTTATGACTAGACCCTGCCTAGGTTTAGCCACAGGTTCCTATGGTTTGTGGTGGGGTCACTACCAGTCTCTTCAAGGCTAAACAACCATTCTCAATGACTTGGAAAGCTTGTGTGCTCCAAGGTACTCTCCTTCCTCAGCCAACTATCACAGGTCTGTGCAGCTGGCAAGGCTACAGTGACACTCTCAAGGTGGCCAGTGGGATGTCCCAGTCCAATGTCTCTACTACTGTCTCCACTCAACCACCCTACGTGAACTTGCTCCGCACCTTACACCCCCGCTGCCTTCTACGGAGCCCCAGCTCCTTTTCCCTCCCTGCCACAGGCCTGCTGAGACTCCACACACACTAATGTCTATGAGCCACACCAGCTCATCACCTTCTTGCTGCTGTGGGAAAGCAGGAGCAAAAACACTTTTGCAGAGCTAAGCCTCATTCTCTCCTGTCTCTATTTCACACCTTTGAGATGGGCACAGGAGTATTTGTTTCCTGTGCGAGAATGTTTTGAGAATAATTGATGGTTGTGAATTCATGGGGGCCACCAGAATGGCCTTAGAGCTGCTAACTGCACATCAATGCAGGAGGAGGGGGGAAAATGTTTCCAGGACTAGGGACGGTAGACATGAGATGATGCTCACAGATTCAAGTGCAAGTCACGTCCACAATACCACCCAGCAGAAAGATCAGGTAGAAAGTAGAGCAGGGCTCTACGTATCCTTCCTCATCTATCAGCAGCTACGCTGACTGCCAGGTGGGAGGTCACAGCACAAACCAGTACAGCAGTATCCTGCTCGTGCCAGTCCCCTGGAGATATCCTCCAGTAGATACCCTCAGATTTCCTCCCACATCAGTGGAGCAAGAGCTAGCAAATGCTTGTCAAAACAGGTCAGGGAGCAGACCACTTGCCCACGGCTGTTGGCCTGGAAAGTGGGACAACCCCTCCAGAAAAGGCTAGCTGGCCTCATACGATATCATGCAAATCAGGAAAAGGCCAGAGGATGAGCAGATGAGAAGAAATCCTGCATGACTGGTGTTACAGCCAGTCCCTATACACAAGCTGGGGCGGTGAGGGTGTAGGCAGGCAGGAGGGCTAGCACAGCACAGTGTGCAGCACGGGCTTGCACGCACGCACACGGCAAAGGGAGCTCAGGCATTTACCAGCATTTGGTGCATGCTACAAAGGAGAGAGCATTTCCTTCCAAAAAGAACAATTGCTCACAGCAGGAACCTCGCAGTGCAGTATCTGCAACGAGCCATCACCATCAGGCAAGGGAGGTGACGATAAAGTTAGTTGCAGCATTAGCACACATAAAAGCTAGGGTCTGTCCCACATTTACCCCCAAGAAAAAAAAAATGTTATAAATAACAAACGCAGAAACTTACGAAGTGGGAATGTCTTCATTTCTCAAGCCCATCCTTCTTCTGGAAGATGGGTTCTATTACTTCTTGTAACATTAAGCTCTCTGGTATCTCATTTGTTGCCTAAACAAAGCTAGTTGCATGAGAAGAGCCCAGCTACTGCTGTCACTACGGAAATGCACAAGCTAGTGCTACATCCATGAATCTCTTCTTTTACATCTCAGTTCTTCTGCAGAGGCTTATTGAGACACCCAGGTGAGTCCCTCGCCTTCAATCCAGGCACAGGAACGGGGCAGTTCGGAGCAGATGCCTTTCTACTTCGCTCCCACTCCAGCTTTTTAGATCTCACTCTCCACTTCTGCCAGTGACAGGACATCCTTTTTACTTCACAGGCCACAGCTTCTCCCTGATATTGCCTGCTCTTCTGTCAAGGATGCTGAACAACAGGAAGATGTATGGGCAGCACTGAAGAGATCCCCATCCCAGAGAGCTCTGATTGCGATGCCTTTTTTTTTTATATAATTATCAGGTTATTGCTCTCTCACACATTCAGCTCCAGCAGCCCTTGAGTTTAGCTTAAATGGGATCAGATTCTTAATTGTAGTGGTTTTAGCTATGCAGAAGGAAAAATCCACTTTTAGTTCGGTTCCATGCTGGTCTGTTGTCTCCTTTGCATTATCAGAGCACCCTATGCCCCAGATACCTTGGACGAAGCCACTGAGCCAGATCAGTATTATTCTTGCTGAAGAAGAGAGCCCAGGGAAATCAAGCATCTAAGCCAAGATCAGAGAGGAAGTCAGTACTCCTGGGTTTGTAGCCTTGAACTCTGAACACAAAGTCATCTTCCAGCATCAGACTTGAGGCTGCTACCACAGTTCACCTCACCATTCGATGGACACCTCGAGCAGGACATACATTAAGAGAGCCAGCACAGAGGGAGTTTTCCCTTTCCTAAGGAGTCAGGTGATTTTGCTGCATACACAGCAAGCTGTAAGACTGTATTGCAGGAGTGAGAATCAGCTAGTAAGTTTTACTTTTACTGAACTAGTCATTAAACAGTGCTGGTCATATATTATAAAGACATCAATACATCAATGGCAACATAGAGAATACAATGATCATCTTGAATCATTTTCCTTTGGGTATTTATAATTAGAAACCAAACATCATCAGCTTCCCCCTCTCCCCACTGTAAATAATTAACTGCAAAGGAATATTCCTCTTGGCCCCATCCTCCCCAATCAATTTTGCTTCACAACTACATGCTGTCTGGACTGCGCTCTGTGGCAAGGCACTGGAGTGTTATTCAGAACATTTCACAGGACACAGAGGAACAACATAACTGTTAACACTAGTAAAATAGAGACATTTCCTTGTGGGTATGAGACGATCTCACTATCCACCTCCTGCTAGCTATAGCAGAGGATTATAACATTTGTGACATGAGTAGCTCAGGCACTGTGCTCATCAGCTGAGAGGCACATCACCCCCCAAACATTTCCAGCGCACATCTCCAAACGGCCTGAGCTTTATTTCCATGACAAGACAAAATTCCTCCCCTAAAATATGTCTTCTATTCCTTATTTTAAAGAATATTCCCAGTAGACTTCATCCAGGAAAAAAAAAATCTGTCTCCATGACAGAAAACATTTCATTTTTAGGACACTTTAATCTTTTAATATTGACTTTACTAAGTTGAATATTCTCCTGCTCAAGTAGGCATGCATGATGACCTGTCCACCTCTTGTTACTACCCTAATTAACATGACACTCATGCAGACTCTGAAAATACTAAGTGAGAAAATCTCCAGAGTGCTAAGGCTTTTTGCTCTGCTGGAAGAGAGTTCCTGGGTATGACCTCTAGGACAAAAAGGGAGGAGACGGCACAAAGAGCAGGAAAGCAGAATTCCAGGTGGGAGCCTGGGCTTTGTGAGGCAGCAGTTCAGAACAGGGGGCATAAAGATGCAAAGATGATGAACAAGGTCTACCATTTGCTCCTAGGCATTCTCTTATAATACAAAGATACTGAGATTCCGTGAAATTTCCTCCAGAAAGAAAGAGGAAAAAAAGGGAGAGCACCATGCAAAAATTAGGGCAGGAAGAAAACTCCAGAACTGCAGAAACACCCTTCTCGCAACAGCCAGGCAGCTGAGGGAGAGGCAGAGATGCGTTGCCACTGCGCAAACATCTTCATACTCACACGTAGCCACTGGGTTTAGTTCAGCTAGCTACTAAGTGCTTGATAAAATGTGAGAGAAAGATGAAAATGGGCTAATTTAGAAAGAAAAAACATGGAAAGAGAGGTAGAAGAAAGAGGCAGAAGAATGAACGAATGAACAAACGAAAGAAAAGATGATCTGCAGAAAGAAAGAACAATACAGGGAAAGGAGAAAGTGTTAAAGGAAATAGATACTCAGGACAGTTCAGGAAAAGATAAAGCATGAAAAAGTGGAATGAAAACTGGAAAGGAAAGATAGCCTAAAAAAAGAAAGCAGAATGTACATAGCAGAGCAGTTGAACAGCACTTAAGCAAATAAATCATTTGTTTAATCTCAGCTATATTTGTCAAATAATTTATTTAATACTCTTCTGTGGTATCCAATCAGCTATAAAGCTGATCAAACACCATTTTATAAATGCATTATTGGATTAATACAGGTGAAATTCAAATATATCCAACAGCTTTATTTTTTATATAGTTTAATAGATCCTGTCTACAAGCATACACTTTGAAAACGTTATTTAGAAAGCTGGTAATGAATTACAATTAGATAAGAGTGCTAGATACACACCTATCTTCCTTTTCTAGACTGACACAGAAGCCAGTGGCATAATAAGCCTTGAAGGATGGCAGGTAAGACTTGGCTTGAGGGGCTTTCCTACCTCTTCCCTGCTTCATCACCCTCCCTCCAGAGAGGACATCTCTCTGCATATGGCAATTTTGTCTCAGTTAAGGGATTCCCCCACATCTAACTTCAGAAACCTTCTTGAGTCTTCAGCAGTCCACACAGTTAGAAATGCGTTGGGGAGAACCGAGCACAGATTAATAGGAAGGTAAATTCAGCACAGGCTAACAGCAGGAGGGGCAATGGTGCTGTTTGGCTGCAGTCTCTGGAAGTAAATGTTTATGTCTGCAAGACTATCTTTGCATCCCTCAGATACAGCTGGATGAAAGACAGTGATGTGCAGAACGATGTATCAGTATCCTACTCTCACCAGGAAAAGCTTCCGGAGTACCAGTTGCCATTTCAAGTCTCCTTAGGAGAACCAAGATAAAAGAGTCAGTGAGCAATTTTCAATCTGTTTTCCATCTGTGGACTCGGACAGTTTTGCAATAGTAATATAGCCGTTCTATACATTTCACACACACAGGCTGCTGTAAATAACAGATGAACTTGGCCTCCCTGCATGTTTTTTTCCTAATGTCTTCTGGATGCCTCAAAAGGCTCTTCGACAACAAGCTGCAAGTTACTGAGGTAGACGAACACCATACACACAGAGGGCCCGGTAGCACATCGTGTAACATAACATGGTGAGGAAACTGTGACGGCCACTTTTCTAACCTGACGTCAGGGAAAACTGTGAGCGGTTACTGCCGCTACTGCTGCATGTATGCCGGAGCTGAGAAGCTTATTCATTTCACCACGGATCATTCCCTGGGGCTCTCCGCCAGGTGGAAAAGTGTCCCTCAGGTTGTAAGGCCCATTTATTTATTACAACATAAGTTATACCCCAAACTGAGGTAATTACTGCTAATTAAAAGCTCATTTTTATGCAAACATGGAAGGTATTTCCTTACACATTTTTTTTCTTTTTATTATTATGAAAATATGGCACTCAGAGACCAGAAAAGACACACTGACAGCTACCACCCCAAAGCAGATTTTTCTCCAGTGAACACACTGTCAATCTCCAGATATGCCAAGGAGACCAAACAGAAATTCAATCAGCATCACCTGCACTGGTGCTGAAATGGTGCAGTTTGCATGTTACCAATCCCAAAGGGGAACCTTTGAGGAGCAGAAAGAACGGACCATCTGAGCCTGAGCATATGGAGGGGGACTCACAGCTGGATTCAAAGTCATGGCTCTGCTACAAATCATGCAAGTCTTAGCTCCCCAACTGTGAAACAAGGATAATATGGAGCTCTGTGGAGGCAAATACATTAGTGATTCTGACCAGGTGAAAACAATGTCCACCAGCCTGTTCCTAATGACCTGGACTGATTGGGAAGAGCGACCTCCCCGTGGGGCCAGCTCTGGGCCCCTTGCACAGGTGTTGGGCATCTGCGGTCAGCTGAGGGAGGGCAGCGTGACTGGCTGAAACCCCAGTGGGGGCAAGGCTGGGGCAGATAAAAACACCCCCTTCACAGCCAACACTGCTTTCTTTGCCTCATGGCTGGTTTGCTGGTTGTTCCTTGTCAACTCTGTGGGCTCAGGTAGGACTGAAAAGGGAGTCTTAAGTCTCTAGTATCTCTGCAGTCAGCATAAGGCCTTGTTTTTTGTGTGTTTTTTTTTTTTCCTCTCCTGTTTAAAACTAGTTCTTGCTTGAACCTGCATAATCTGTCTATGCAAAACAAGCTGGAGTAATGAAGCCTTAACAGGAGTTTTGTCTTGTACCTTCAGAGCCTACCTAGGAATAACTTTTGTGTGGAGTATGCTGAAAGGGAAACAATTATTAGGCCATTTAAATAATGAAGCAATTTTTAATATATGCTACAGAGCACTCATGCTTTTAGCTGTCCTAAGCATTTCTCCAGTCACTCTGGAGTTTGCCAGCCCTCTGATCCCTAATCAGCTTTCTTTTGTCTCTGGCAGGCTCTGTCACTCCCAGGCTGCTGGTGGCAGCTGAAAGGCATCCGTGTCCAGCGCGGGTAGGGCCGGGGGGCGGCCGGGAGCTCGTACCGCCGCGTGGGGCCGGGAGGCGGCGGCGCGGCCCCTCCCCGGCCCTGGGCTGCGGGCAGCTCCCGTCGCAGCCGCCGTCCCCGGGCGGAAGGGAGGCGCCGAGGGCTGCGGAGCCACGCGGAGGAGGAGGGGGGCTGCGTGCGGGGCTCCCCGGCCCGCGCCGGGGCGAGGGGCGCGGCAGGGCTGGAAGTTGGTTTGCCCCTCCGCGCGGGGCGGGGAGCAGGTGCCGGGGATGCGGAGGGCAGCGGGCGCCCTACAGCGTCACGGCGCGGCCGGC